>VDFB02024235.1:0-49203 GCA_007258455.2 Sequoia sempervirens
ACTATCATAGACTGGATGTCATTAAGATTAGGGGATTCAGTACTAGTCAGAGATTCTTTCTCTTTTTCATTTGAAATGTCAATGATGTCTTCAATCATTTATTTTCCCTTTTTCGATTCCAAAGGGGAATTATTGATAAGAACCTCCATTTTATTTTTTCT
The DNA here is from genome assembly GCA_007258455.2 of Sequoia sempervirens. Taxonomy (NCBI): domain Eukaryota; kingdom Viridiplantae; phylum Streptophyta; class Pinopsida; order Cupressales; family Cupressaceae; genus Sequoia; species Sequoia sempervirens. Next base: position 162 of record VDFB02024235.1, read on the forward strand.
TTTTGTAATCAGAGAATTTTTTTCTAGATTACCTAAATCAATCTTTGAATTCCCTTCATAAAGACTTCGAGCATGCCTCAAGATTTATTTAGAGCACCTTCCAAAGACTTTAGATGTACAATTAACCCAAAATCATCAAAAAAATTTACTTAACCTCCGTCAAATTTTCCCAAAGCGCATTAAATGCGAAAAACATAAAAAGTTGTTAAACACATACTTCACTTAACAAAAAAAGCCTAATTCGGTCTGCAAATCATTATATCATCATATTTTTCTTTGGTTCCTTTTCCAAAACCTCTGAATAAACATTTTAAACACATTTCAACCATGTTCCATCCTCTCACATGCCATTCTTCTAGGGGATTTTTATGGTCTTTTGATAATGATCCCCCTAATACCATGCTAGATCTAAATTTTTGAATAAGTCATTTGTACTGAATGAGGGTATAGACACATCAGGAGTCTCAGGTTTTTCCTCTTCTTCTTTCTTCTTCCATACCTTATCCATTTCTTGCTTCATTTCTTCTTTGTCAATCTTCTTTAATAATTCACTCTTCTCTTCCAAAGCAGACTTCTTTCCTTTCTTATTTTTGCAAAATTTTAGAGACATGTCTAGGTTTGTTGTAGTTATAACAGATCACACCTTTCTGATCAATTTGGCCTCCATTATTCCTCGATCTAAACTAATTCGCTTTATGTCCAATTTTTTTACAGGTGTAGTGGTAGCCATTAAATAATTGATTCATTCTACCTTCATTAAACCTATTCCTCATTACTTGACTGATCTTTCTCACTTGAGATCTTCATTTTGTAGCCCTATGTCCAAACTTCCCACATTTAAAACATTTTTCAGAAAGAGAACTAGAAAACCAGTTTATCCTCCTACATTCAATTGTTCTATGACCATATTTGTTACAAGAAAAGAAAACACCATCAAAAGAGGAGTACCTTTGTGCATTAGGTTGTCTCACAGGTGGTGTTCTTGCAAAATTCCTTCTCTGCTTGCCTTGAGTTTTTTTCACATCTTTAGAACTTTCACCAGTATCAACTCTTAAGCCACCTTTGTCTTTGCATGGTTTATGTCCTGCAAGTAGTTCTTCAAGTTTACCATAGTTGGATCTAAAATTATTTTCACATATTTTAGCCTTCTCTAGTTCCACTCTTAAGTTTTCTATCTCCTTGAGTCTAGAACATTCATCAGACTTGTTCTGCACCATTGTATTCAAACAATCTTTAATCCTCTTATTTTCTTCTACTGTAACCTTCAGTTCAATTGTCTCTTGTTTCAGCTATTGACCTACTTCTCTATGTCTTTCATTAAATTTCTAGCTATTCCTTTAGTTTTTGAACACGTTCATTTGCTTCATCAAGATTCTATTTCAAATCTTTGTTTTATCTTTCCACTTTATAAAGATTTTCAAGAGCAGCCCAGAGCTCTCCTTTATCATTGATTCAACCAATCTTCAGGATCCTCCTCAAGCGGTTAAGCTTTGCACAAGGAACCACAAGCTCTAATACTAATTTTAAAATAGGTGCAGGACAACGAAGAGGGGGAGGTGAATCAATTGTCACACAAAGTTAAACTTAAAAATTTATCACTTATGAAATCTTCAACCACACTATTTTGATATAGAATATGAGCATGAAACATAAATAATAAAAAGTAAATCAACACAATGAACACCATATTTTTACGTGGAAAACCTAATAAGTGAAATACCACGGTGAGGGTTAACTCACACTATATAGTATTTTCAAAAGAGGCTCACTACCAAAGGAAGGACTCACTGTCCAAGTACAAAGGCTCACTATGTACAAAAAAGAACTCACTATCCAATAGGGAGGCTCACTGCCTACAAAAAGGACTCATTTTCTAACAAGGAGACTCATTTCCTACAAAGGATTATACAAAATAGAATGAGGCTTTACAACCCAAAATGAATTGGAAAGATGCACCTATCATGTGTTGATATACTTCTAGTGATGCTCAGTATTCTAACTTTACACCCTTCATTCTTTGCTCACTTCCACATCAACTGCTACCTTAAAGATTATTCATTATGCACTAATTATTTCTTCTATCTCGTCTCTACTTTCTTGCACACGCACACTATTCATTTCATCATCCTTCAAAAGCTATTTGCCATATATTTATATCCAATCTCCATCGCAAGCATCAATTAGGTTAACCTAATTAGGTGAAATTCATTTATAAAAGATATCAACTGTTGGCTCCAAAAAGTATTTTCAAAATGCAATTTAACCATTAGCACATTACATTATGTTGGTTTAAACCAAGAAATAGATCACACATAAGTTTTCATATCATATTAAAATTATCTTAACAAGTCGGCCAAAAATAGTCTTCAATGCAACCAACAAAATAATGTCACTTCATTGTATGGGCATGAGGACATGGAATAACCTAATCATGCATGCCTTTAACATCCATTAGTATTTTTCTAAAATTGCAACTATAAATTGTCAACTACAGAGAAATGTGGACTAGAATACTGGAGAGGTGCCAAAAATACCGAATCAACCATCAGAGAAGATAAGTAAATTAAATACGCATCAGTTTAATAGTACTGGACCAAACTACCAACATGGTTATATCAATGAAAACATATAGATAACTTTCCAATAGGAATAATCAATTTTCTGGTCCCTCCACTAGAAAATGCTTTGAATGTAAGAAGGTTGGACATAAAGCTATTGAATGTAGATCTCAGGTGAGAATGATAAGTTGGGTAATGAGGAACAAATTTAATGAAGGTAGAATGAATCAATTATTTAATGGCTATTTTTACACCTATAACACATTTGGACATAGAGCGAATCAATGTAGATTGAGAGGAAATGGAGATCAAAGTAATTAGAAAAATTTCATCTGTTATAATTGTAATAAACAAGGACATGTTTCAAAAGTTTGCAGAAGAAAGAAATGAAAGAAATACACTCTAGTAGAGAAGAATGATCCAATAAAGAAGGTCAACACAGAAGAAAATAAGTAAGAGATGAACAAGATATGGAAGAAGAAAGAAGAAGAAAAACTTGAAGCTACTGATGCACTTGTACCCTCATATGGTATGGATGAATCCTCTGGGAATTAGAACAAGCATGGTATTAGAGGGAGCATTATTAGAAAATTATGAAAAAACCATAGAAAAATAGCGTGTCAGAGGTTGGAATGAGGATGAGATGTGAAGAATGAAGAGTCAGAGGTTGTGGAAAAAGAACCAGAAGAAAACATGTTGTGATCTTTTGCGGACCAAATTAGGGTTTTTTCTATTGAGAAGAATTTTTTTAATAGCTTTTTGATGTTTGCCACATTTAATGCATTTATGGAAAAACCCGATGATGTTTAAGTTAAAAATTTGTAAAGCTTCTCAGTTAATTATGCATTTGGAGAACTTGGAAGGCACTCTAGAGTGATCTTGAAGCAAGCGTGAAGCAATTCTAAAGGGATTTTGAAGAAATTGACTTAGGTAATTTTGAATTCATTTATCTATTTATAAAAATAAAGAAGGAAAAATGAAGAAGTTTTGATTAACAAATTAAAGAAAGCGTAGAAATGGATAGAGAATCGATTCAATCCCTCTAAAGCTAAAAGGAGTTGAATTAGAAGACTTTGATCATAGAAAGATGAAACAAATGGAGCTAGGGCTGAATGAAAACGAATTTAAGAACATAAAAACCCTAAGTATGGATTTGTGGAGTGAATTTTCGTGGGTTGTTGAAAAAGAGTTTTTTTTTTTTCTTATTGAATCATTTCAAGGATGAAAGTATTGTATTGGACAAACCCTACTTAGTTACGAAGGAAGTGATCGAGGTGATTATTGGCTTATGCAGTATTGGGGATCTTCCTAGAAAGAAAACTATAAAGTACAAAGATGTGGAGGAATTGATTGGCATTAGTAAAGACCCACAAGCCCTATTGATAAATACTCTCAAGGATTTTGTTGTAACGTATCTTGTGTATGAAATTTCTTACAAGATCTATTTTAGAAATCATGAAGGTTCCACATCAGTCATTGTTGTTTATATCGCACATATGATGATTAAGGAGAACAAGAAATTTGATTTTTGTAGCTTGTTGCTTGAGAATATTTCTAAAAATGTTTTTTTTTTGGTGATTAAGGGTTATACCTTTCATTTCGGATCCCTACTAGTGTGCTTGGTTTTTTAATTTTTGTGTTCCCTACCAAGAAAGGATAATGTGGTGCGGGAATCTGGGATTCCTATTAGAAAATAGGTCTACAAATATCTGGGAGAGTTAGCAAATAATGCAAGTATGTGTAAATCTTATTTCACATCCTTGAAAACAAATCTTTGCTCTGGCATATATGCTTCGAGTTAGTTTGAAGTAGGCTCATCCTCTAGAAAAAGGGAATTGGAGATTGTCATTGATGAATCCCCTCTGAAATCGAAGAGGGAGAAAATTATAACTGAAGATATCATTGACATTTTAGAAGAAAAGGAGAAAGTATCATCAGATGACATCTAGTCTATGATTGTTAAGAGGAAGATGAAGAAGATTGGTGAATTATGGAGTGCGGCCTATCCTATTAAAAGACTTAAGATTGATGATGCTTTGATAGAATATCTACTTCAGAAAGGTATTGGACTATTGGTTGTTTTTTATTCCTTGCCAGAAAATCTAGTAGATATTGTTGAAGAAAGGATGTTACTTGAAGGTTTGTAAGGAAGCAAGTTTGAAGCTTTGGTATAAAAGAGGTGTGTTAAAGCTAAAGGTAGATTATCTAAACTGATCGTGGAAACAAAGAAATGCATTAAAAAAATATTTGATATTTACAAGTATTGCCTCTAGTGGCCTGCTATAGTAGATAATTTCAAAAGTAATGTAAGACCCCGTTTCACATGTGATTAAGGCTAAACCTAATTTGTGATATAATTTTCTTAAATTGATGATTAGATATATTGTGGATGATAAATAAGGTGATCTTTTGAAAAAAAATCCTTGTAATTTCATTTGGACATTATGTTCTATTGTCACTACCATGAAGGTGGAATACACTAGTATACTATGAAATGCAAATTGAAATTCAAATGGATTATTATATGGTTAAAGTTTAGAATATTTAGCTAATAGATTAATGTGATATACAATGTTACTTATGATCGTGTTGGTAATGTGCAGGAAGGAAATAGTGTTAGCTTGAGAAGGGAGGACCATCGAGAGAAAATCAAATGATATCTTCTTGAGGATATAAAGTTAATATGTTGATAGATTAAGAGGTGAAGGTTGATATTAAATGTATAATTTATTTGAGTTTGTGAGAATATTTAATTATGTGGGTTAGGGGTTGGGAACCCTTACCCAAGTGTGAAATTCGGATGGATCTTTAAGTGGGTCTTTAAAGAGGGTTTTTGGTCAATTTACTTGGTTGGGATACATAAATAAACACCCTAGGGTCTATACCTTAGTGGTAGGGGTCAAGTGGGCATGCAATAGGGTCCCCAGGACATGATTTGACTCTTGAAAAGTCACCATAATGAAGAGTGGCGAATTTTGAGGAGAAGATGGGAGGTGAAAAGATTTGGGGTTGTCCAAATGCATGCTACCTCTTTAATGAGAAAAGAATCTCATTGAAGAAGGGAGGTACACTCCACACCTTCCCATCCAAAAGGTTGCAAGTTGCAACTCCTATATAGTTGGATATGAAGAATGTGTAGTTTGTTACCCACTTCTCCTTTTGGAGAACTCTAGTGGAGATGGAAGAAAGAAGAAGAAGAGGAGAGAAGCTCTTCCTCCTTGGAAAGATAGTGATTCAAGATGGGTTAGCAAGGAGAGGAAAGATGGAAAAAAAAAAAAGAGTTCAATCCCTTCCCTTGAAAGAAAGAGATAAGTTCTTCCTATTCTCATTTTCTCTTGTTCAATGATAGTAAGAAGGTAGTGTAGTTTATGGATCATGATTGAAATCTGAAAGTAGAGAATCTAGATCAATGAAATTTGTACTATGTTAGTTCATTTCTTTGTAAAAATGAGAATAGACTCCACTTATCATTATGGAGTTGAAAGAATTCCTTGCTCAGGGGTATGGCTAGAGCCCATGAGGCTCCATGACGCCATTACGGTAGGGTGGAGAGCAAGCCTTTCTGATTTGTGTGTATTTCATTGTATTAGTAGATATTGTTGTAATATTGAAAGTTAGTATTGTGCTAGAAAATGGAAAGATGAAAAGAGCAAGTCCATGTTTATGAGTGGGTCAAAATCATTGGTTCTCCATATTTTTGTAATGTTAGATTTAAAGAAGTGAGTTTCATATGTCCAATGAGTAACTTAGAAAAGAAATCCTTATCTTTTTGTATGCATTCTTCACAAATTTATTCAAGGCAACAAAAGAAGGGTGTTGATTTTTCTCTATAAACTGTCAACTCCTAATTTCAGTTAGAACAACATAAGAATGAAATAGTTGAACCTATTTGGTGGTGAAAAAGATAAATTGTAAGAAGAATCCTTTTGTGGCTAAGAATGTTATGATATAATTAAAAGGGAGTTTTAAGAAACAAATCATGTTAGCATGTTTCACCCTTTGGAGATAAGTAAAATGCATATCAAGGTTATAAGTATAAACAAAACATAAATATGTTGCTTATATAAATAAAGGTTTTATTTTTCCAATTAAACTAATTAAACTAAGATTCAGCTAAACTCTAAATCATATCAAAGAAGGTGATGAAAAAAAAAAATTATAGGTATGTAGGAGCCTTTGTTAAGGTAATTGGTGCAATCTACATTTCAGCAAGAGGTATTTTCACTTTTCAATATTGGAGTAAAATTCTAGGAAATAAATACAATTTCTAACAAACGATCTATGAATTATATTTAGATCTATATTAGACTGAGTATATTGACATCTATTTTGGGCTATAAGAAGATAAACATATTTGCATGTTTGAATAGGGCTAATGCAAATTTTTGTTATCCATACTTTGCGGGCAGTGGTTTTCGTAGAGGCTGCACTCTCTTCAAGCTTCATGCTAGAATAAATGATTTTTAAAACGAAAAAAAAAGGAGGTATTGGGGCTTAACTTTTCCCATAAAAGAAAAATAAAACCACAACTCCACCATAGGAAACTGTGTCTCCACATGGGAGCCAAGCTTCCCATATGGGGCAGCGCAGTGCAGGCTTACCCCTATTCGTGCCAACCCCTCAAGTCACCTTCTCTGGAGGGAGGTCAGTGCTATGGTATCAGTTGTGCCAGAATCCCAATTTGCACACAATAATCCAAAGGAACCACCCCAATGGTTGTGTCGCCATACTAGACCAGCAGATTCAAGCTACGTGGGCATGCAAGATAGCTGTGAAGAAAAAGAACTAATACACATGCGCCTAAACCCAATTCATTCTTCATTTAATTTAAACATTTGTGCCTTGGGCCAAGCCTGCCGCTCCTTAGGTCAATCCAATAAAATACAGAGCGTCGATATATCATTTTGCACCATGATTATGTGATGGAATAGTGCGCTCTATGAAAATTAATCTTGGTTGAAGATGTAATTCTGCACTTTTTGATTTAAATCTCTGTGGCATCACATACAAACAATACTTCGTATTCCTGCAAGTAGGCATGGGCATTGTGGTAGTAGGTTTTCCAAATTGAACATCAGTTATTGGAGATAGTTGTATACCTAACCCTCTTTATGAACTGCCAAAATAATTAAAGCCTTTGAAGTATGCAACGCCTCAGCCAGTCTTATGTCTGATGAGTAGATCACCTTTAGATTGCAGCAATAATGATCTGTGTCAAAAAAGATCTTATCAGTAATGTCGCTGCAAACCAATTTACCAATGTCCTCATTCCATGTAGCCAAATGTCCTTATTAATGGTATTGGTAGGTAGGATTTTACTCATCCAAATCTTCCTCCCTCGTGAGCTGGAGTAGTGGCAACTTTAAAGGGAGGTCTACTATGTAATATGTAATCATATACCAGCTTATTGACTTCGGTAGGACATGGTGATGACACTTGTTTGACAATTTAACTGCCCTTGAATTAATGCATTAATGAAGATGGCCCTTGAGTCGATGCCTGTAAACTCTTTTCCAAATTGCATTCTTATACCGTAGAATTTAATTCACATGCTGTTATCCTTTGACAGTGTTGGCAAGTAGAATGTTAAATCATATACCTAAGATCTGATTCGATGAGAGTTTAGAAGTAATCCCGAGGAATCATTGGTTGGGCGCTATAAGCAAGTTGTCACCCCTATAGCAATTACCTCTAACACTTAGTGTTTCTAGGGCCCCCAGATTCTCTACTTACTCACGACACGAGTGATAAGACATCTTTGAGTAATTGGCATTAACTTAGCAGTTGTATCTTTCATACGCTATGCCCCGAAGATCACAGCCCTATAGTTATGGCTGTAGGTAATTTAAAGCGATATTCGGGTCTTGCTGTTCGTAAATGTGAAGAGATAAAAAACATTTCATACTTATTATAATAATATAATCTTACCATGGAAGAAGAATATTGAAGATGAATAATATTCAAGATTAAATTGGAACTTAAAAAAAAAATGAACATAGAGGATTGAGTCAGGTATAGCGTCAAACGTTTAGTATTAGTCTAAGTGGCGTTTCTTTTTTTAAAAACCTATGGCAAATGAAATCACGAAGAAAATATTTTGTTTTGAACCCAATATAATGAAAGTGGCGTGGGAAATTCCGTTTAGGGGTCCTCGCACATTCCTTCCATTTTAAGCTTTTTAAGAGAACTCTTACGTAATTCTCATGTTTTCATATTCCTTCTTAAAAGAAGAGAGACTATACTCCCTCTCCCTTAAGAAAAGACCATATTAATTTAAAGTAAGAGTACTTTAAAGATAAAGTTTAGGTAATAAAGGAAGAAAGAATTTCCTTTTGTTTATTTTTATCTTCCTCTTGTACAGTAAAATCAATATGCATAAAAATATATGTAGTGATATAGGATAATCAACATTACTATAATTTTAAACTACTTTCTAAGGTAAATAGAATATATATAAATAAGAGGTTATATATATATATATATATTGGATAAATAAACATATAAATAAATAATAGTTAAATAAATAAATAAAATAATAATAATTAAAAAATGTTAGTATCAATAACTATCTTGTTAATAATATTAAGTGTATGGATGATAAACTTAATAATGAAAATAGTGGCAATATAATGTGTAGTGCTAATACAAATGTTAAGTGGAGATTCGGTTAATTATTAGTTTATCATGAGTAGTTGAACAATAATTATATCGGAGATGATATCAATGTTAACATTACTTTGGCATTATATATTAATGTTGGTAATGGAGTCATAACTAGCATTGGTGTCTATGACCGATCTTAAGCTTGTAGGGAGGATTATTATGAAGCATAGTTATACGTGGTATTATCACCTTAGCAATGCATGTAATTAGAAAACTATAGGTTGAGGCTATTGGGTGTCATTGGTGTTAGCACAATTAACAATAATCCCTAGTCAGCAAGTATTGAGCACTTAAGGGGATAAAAGGGGTCTTTTGTATTAGAAAGGATATGAACATTATCAAAAATGTGAATACTTCAATCAAAGGTAAAATTAACACCAAGTTCAATAATAGAATAAATGTCATCATAAATAATAGTGATAAACTATAAATAACTACTTTAATATTATTATGGTTATTAATACTAGGATTAGTGGCAAATGTTGCTAACGAAAGAAAATATGATTGAACATTAAGTGCATCAATAATAAGTAATTATGTTAATCTTTCTTTGAGTGAATGATAATGTTAGAGAGCTATACTGGAGGAGTATTTCGGTTTTAGAGATCTGAAATTCTAATCTACGTAAATTATGATATAATCATATTAGTATCAACCACTCTATAAATAAAACTAGACCTAGTCATGACATCTTGACACTTAAGGAGATGTGAAGGTTAAATTTCTAAATTAAATCAAAAGTGCATTGGTGGTGATATTATAAACAAATACCATCTCACCAACACATTAGGTAAGGAATTAACTCTTCAATCTATAATACTCATCTATAGAAGTTAGTCATCGTGACCTTATAGCTAGTTGGTCTATGTGAAGTTCCTTGTCTTTATAAATTTATCTTTTAGTGTTAGGGTTTAAAACTTGCAAAGGTGGTTGGTCGTATGAGAGATGGGTTGCAAACCTATGTTAAAAAAAAAAATTGTTGTGATTTTCTAGTAAAATTTTTGGGCATGACAAAGTAAAATTGAGGCAATTGAAACTAAAGTGAACATTATTGGAAAGAATTTAAATGACATCTTTGAAGAGAAATAAGGAAAGAAAAGATTGAGAGTTGGTGAACTACAAGATAAATTGGTTTTTGTACAAAGGCAAAGAGATGATTTAGTGAAAACTTTCTAGTTTCTTAAGGAGATTGATGAGGTCTGGTTAGAACATCTTTCTAGAATACTTACTGATGTTGAAGATGTTGAGAGACAAAGTTCATATTGGTCACCATATTTTACTCTATTGGGTTTATTGGAAATTATTTGTATAAGAATGGATTCAACTACTTTTAAATGAAATAAATTGCATCTAGTTCTTGAGGAAAGGTGCAAGAAAGTGTTTCAGGTGAAGAGTGTCATTTTTACTTGAATCCTAAGTATTAATTTTTTGTTGGTTTTGGTGAGGAGAAGAAGAAGAGGAAGGAAAAGAAGTTAATTGATTTGATGTCTAAATTTTTTTGATGGATAGAAGTTTTTTTCTTGATGTCACCATGCTAAACCCTTGTTTATATCACTTTTGGACACCCTTTTCCACTGATGTCAAAGGGGGAGAGAATTAGTGTATGTAGAGAGTTAGAGCTTAGTATGAGGAGAGTTTGAAGGAGAAGGGTTTTTTACATGTTTCCATCAATGAAAAAGGGGGAGGTTGTTGGAAAAATGAAGAAGATTGACTAGCTCTATAGTTCTTTGTTGTCATTGATGTCACCATGTTGTGAGTGCAAGGTTAAGACAGTGCTTGATCCAGTATTTTGGTATGGTATCTGAACTAATATTTGAGCTACACTCTCAAATATTTTAGTCCACATTTTCAAGCAGTTAGTTGTTGATTCTTCTGGTTTTATGAAATGGTTTGTAGGCATCAGGAGCACATACTCTCAAGATCTCACATATCTAGTGCTTGTACAAAATTTCTTTTTTCTTTTTTCTTTGAAGTATATTCCTAGTCAACTTCTTGGGGTAATTATGATATGGTGAATTATTTTTTCTATGTGGATATATATGAAACTTATTTTAGGTCCTTTCCAACATAATTGAAGTTTGAATTATCTTCTTGAAATATTTTGTGAATGATTGAAGCTAACGATTAGTATTTTTGGAAAATAGGACATGCATCTAATTAGGCCTACCTAATTGATTCTTGCAGGAAAGATCAAGTATATAAATGAATACGTTGGATAGTTTTAGTGTGAAGAAGTGAGATAGAGACAGACAAATAGAAGTGTAAATATGCAAAATTAATAAAGCAGTCTGTAAGTGAGCAGAAAGGATGAAGTGTGTTGAATTAGTCTACTGAGCATCATCGGAACTGCATCAACACTTGTTAAGTGCACTATTCTGAGTTCATTTTGGCTATAAAGCCCAATTTTGTTTTGTAAATCCTTTTGTAGGCAATGAGCCTCTCTTGTAAGTAATGGGATTTTTTTTTTGGACAATGAGTCCTTTTAGGGAAGTGAGCCCTTGGCAGTGAACCTTTTATTTTCAATTTGGAACTACTTTATACTGTGAGCTAATCCTCACCGTGGTTTTTCCCTCCTTGGGTTTTCCACGTAAAAATCGGATGTTTACTGTGTTAAATTATTTTTTGTTATCTATGTTTCATCCTCATACTTAATGATAGATAACATGACTATGGAATGTTGAAGTTTTTGAGTTTTAATTTTGTGACATCTAATTCACACCCCCCTCTCAATTTTCCTACATCTTTTTAACATATTTAACATTTTAAGGGTCCCCCACACATTGCTTACGTAAGAAATTGTCCCTTTTCAATGATGATACAATATAAATCCTAGAGAGTGTGGCATTTTTAATTAAAATCATGGCCTCCCTATTCTATGTTAGTGTCTCCCTGGTGGTGATATTAGGCTTGATATTTCCTTCCTAAGAGTGAAAATTTTCATGGCATATGATGTTCTCTTAGGTGGTAATACTACGACTTGTATTCCCTAAAGTGTGATCTTTTGTTCCACGACTTGTCCTCTCTTAGTGGTGGTATCATGTATGATATTCCTTAAGGTGTGAGCTTTTACGCATTAAGGAGTTCCCCTTTTACACCCTTTGTGGTGGTGTTGTTTATAACACACCTAAAGTGTGGCTTTATTGTTCATCCCCTTGGAATTTAAAATTGTGTGCACCCCCTGAGGTGTTTCTAGTTCATCCCCTTAGACATTAAAAAATTGTACACCCCTTGAGGTGTTTTTCGTTCATCCCCTTAGACATTAAAATTTTATGCATGCCCTAAGGTGTTTGAAATTCATCCCCTCAAATGTTAAAATTTTGTGCGCCCCTTGCAGTGATTACCATTCATCCCCTTAGATGTTAAAATGTGATATTTTTTAAGATAGTCCAAGGATTTGGCATAATGCAATTTCCTACTTCATGAAATTGAGCACCCTTTATAACATGGCCACCTAGCATAACATAGTTTGCTTGACAATGGATCCATTTATTTCTTATGTGTCTTATCATAACACAACTTGCTATCCTTGTGGAACCCATCGTATTGCATGGAAACCTAACATAACATAGCATGCTAGCCAGTAGATCCATAAGGCTTATGAGTGACTTGACATAACGCAACTTGTTGGTCCTCATGATAGATTTCTCTTGTCTAACATTCATTCAATGGATGACATTTGGAATTTGAGACAAATTTAAGACTCATGACTCCTTACCTTACCGACTCAAATCCTTTTATTACTAACCTTAAATGTTGTGTTTTTATATGTTTTCTTGTGTTCGTATCGTGTTTGTAATATGTTTGTATTGTGTTGTGTATTGTGTAGTGTTTTGTGTGTGGTGTTTTTGGCATGTATATTTTGTGTTTTCATGTTGCATTACATATATTCATGTTCCCTTGTATTTATGTTGTCTTACCATATGATCTTGAGTCCTGGAGGCTTTTGCACTCCACCTAGATTCATTATCATCCTAGCTCTTCAACATTTGGACAATCAACCTCTAGTTTCAGTGTAAGTTCATACTCTCACTAAAGTGGGGACTAAATGTAGCATCATAAATTGTCACCCTCAACAATTTCACACTATGTCTTGCTCCCTTCTAAGTAATTGGACCTAATTTTACATCTAATTTCCTAATTAATTATGCCTTTTCTCACCCATTTGGATACTTACCAAGAAAACCCATTTACAAAATCAAATAAAAAATTAATATTTTTCTCCTGACACTTTAAATCCTACAAAATAGGGCCAAGACTAGGTCACCCTAGGCGACTTGGTCCCCCTATTTTACCTCGAAATTTTAATATCCTAGAGTTGGCATTTATTATTTGAATTTTAAATTTCAAATATTGGCTATTGAGATCTAATATTTGGGAAATTAAATTAAATGCCTATAAATCCCTAATCATTTCACAATTTAAAAACTAATTGGAAAATTTTAGAAAAGGAAGAAGAAAGAGATCAAATTACATTTTTCCAAAATACATTTGAATTTGTAGGTCTTCAAGCATATTTTCATATTTGATCAAGCTTCATTCAATGATTAGAGTTTGATGTCGGTAGAAGGACATGATGGAATCTAGGTTTGGAAATTTCTCTTGGCTATTTTCTCCAACCTAATGACTTGTTTTTAAAGTGTTTTCATCTTTAAGCTTCATTCTACTTATTTCCCAAGGCAAGGTATCATTTTATTTTAGATTTAATAAGGGTATTTGACTTTCTCTTAGGTAGATCTTATCATTGTCATTTAGGAATCCTTCTCTAATGCACTTGAGGAGGGTTTTATGCATTTTATCTCATTACAACCTTATATGAAAGAAAAGAGAATAAAAGCTTTTATCAATCAGTTTATTGGCTATTTATGGAGGTAGAAATACCAAAGCAAGATTTTCACTAAGAAAAACTCCTACATAGCCAACCCCCCACCATTTTTTTCTAGGTTTATTATAGGTTTAGATCCAAAGATGGAAAGTTGTAGAGAAGGAAATGGAAGAAAGAAAGAGGGTTAAAGGACTACAATTTCACATCCAAAAAAAATCAAGTAGGACATAGTCACCCTAGGTGACTTAGTCTTGCCAAATTAGATTAAAATTTGTGTGACAAGTGCATAATTTTTTTCCTTTCTTAGATATGCTATCAAAATTTGTTACAGTTTCTCAATTGTTGAAAAGTTGCATTTACAAATTAGGTCAATTAAAGAAATTCAATTCCAATTAATTTCCAAGGGATTAAAGGATCAAATCCAAGGTTGATTGACTTACCTTCATGGTTGAAAGTCAATCTAATCCCCTTATTTATTTGTATCCTAGGTAGTGTTCTTTGAAAAAGGATTGATGTTAGTGATCTATACATTAGACATAGGATCATTTTTCAATTAAACAATCATCCATTATTGGTGATGAAAATTTGTACTTGGTCATGATGTTATTGATGTCTCAAGAATCAATGAAAATTCTTCACTACCCATCCTTATTTGGTGCTAGTACTATGCATATTGCAAAAAGGACTCAAGATCTCTCTAATCAATACTTTCTTCAACAACTCCTAAACCTATTTGTTTAGTTCCTCATTCTCTACAAGATTCATTTAATGGGATACCTCATTTGAAAAAAATCACCCCTGGTACTAATTCCATCTCTGACTTATATTTTTCACTAGTGGTAATCTTTCATGTACATTATTTGATATAATGTTAAGAAACTCCTCTAATAGATATAATTTTTTTGTTAGTATATCTTCATAGATTCTTCTTTTTTGTCTCTTTGAATCAATGTACAACACATATTATTGTGTCACATAGCATCCAAAAAATTCTTTCCATCAACCAAACAAATTTTTGCATTACTACATACATTTTCTTCCACCTCCTTTAAGGTCATGAACTAGTGAGGTTCATCCCACATCAAGGAATAATTGTTAGAATGAACATCATGTACTACACAAAGTTGAAACTAACACATGAATTTCCTAAAAATATATTACAAGCATCCATAGGCATGATGCCACACATCACCTCATCATGCTAATTCCCATTCTTGAACTTTACTAAGAATTGATCATTGATCAAAGCTATATGGTCCTTCTACAACCATGTAATAACATATGTATGTGGATGTTTTCACTTCTCCACATAAGATTTGATAACCATCTCCTCTTACACAAGATCAATAGCACTACAATTATCAATGATAATATTATAATATTTAGCTTATTTTTTGCATCTAGTATGGAATACAATTTTCCTTTGAACTAACTCTTTCTCCTCATTCAACAAGAATTTTCATGTGACAAGAGCTTATACTCTTCTTTCATCTTTAGAATGCTCAAGTTTCACATATTCATCTACATGTGCAACTCAAGAAAATTACCTTTAGGTATTCCATTTTTCCTTCATTGAATTTTTGGAAACTTGTATGCTCAATGTCCTTCACCATATTGTAAATAGGTTCCATGGAAGCCTCTTTTTCCAATTCCTCGTCTAGCTCTTCCTCTTCCTCTTTGTTCACCATTATTTGGTCATTCAAGGATGGTAGGCATTGTCTCATTTCTAGTTTTGATCGGTTCCAACTTCTTCATTCTTATTTTGATCTTCATTTTTACCTCCATAGGATCTTCAATTAGGGTATGTGAAAGATCATGATGGGCCAAAAAGTAGCAATATGATGGGTATGTGGCTGACGACTATTTTTTTATGACTAAATTCCTAATTGATAGGTTGATTGAAAAGCATCTATAGCTTTCAAATGGTATCATATTTTTTGAATCCAAAATATGCTTCACATAATATAGGATTAAAAAAAGAAAAATTTAATTTCATTGAGTTTTTACCAAATTAAGGTGGTCAGACATACGAGTTTTTATATTTTTTTAAAAGTTGTAATTTAAAAAAATTCATAATTAATTATTTACTTAGAAAAATAAAAATAAAAAAATGCATCACTTTGCGACATGAGTCCTCTAGTTATATCTAAAATATTATAAAAAAATATTATTATTTTATTGTGGTTAGGGTGGTCAAACAAACACCTACTTCTTATTTTTCCCCTAAAATTTAAGTACCACTATATTGAAATTTCAAATTTTCACCAAATAGATCTTTTTTTCTTTTAAACATACCTAGTAGTTTAGAAACTACATTCAATTTGCTATAGATTCTATTCTTACACATTTTTGAAATAATATAGATAACTTATTCAATTTTTTATGTGAAGTTCCTAACTCTGATTTTTCTAAATTTTTTGCCACTTATGGGCCTATTTTTTCCATGATGATCCTGCACATACCTAGCAGTATTTCCACCACAACCTCTTCCTCTTTTCTTTATTTCAAATCATTTTTTTAACTTCTCTTATACCTTCATGAAAAACTGGTAGAAATCTTATATAGTAGCTATTGTGAAAAATCTTAGCTCCTCTTCAAAACTTGGTCTCAACCCATTTATGTAACAAGCTACCTTCTTGTTGGCCTCAGAATGACCTATTTTGGCTATGGCCTTGTAAAACTCATCCATGTATTCTTTAAGATATTTAAACCCTTGCTTCACTCTTTATATCTTCTTCAACAACTCTAACTCATAATCAACTAGAATAAATTACTTCATCTTATCCACAATTCAATCCCACTTTGTAATCTTTTATTTTCCTCTTCAATTTTTGTATATTTGTACCTCCTTCCAATAAATATTGGTGTGACCTTTTATTTTAGTTTTAGAAAACTTGACCCATTTAGGATTTTCCACATCTTCATACTCAAAGTAATCCTCCATATCATTGATCCAATAAATCAAGGTTTTTAGACTGATATTTCTAAAATAGGTAGAAACTTCTATTTTAGTTCTTTTTCCAATCTTTGAAATAGCCTTTACCAATATAATATTATATGGGTCTCTTGATACTTGTTTCTGTTGTTTTGACTATGTTTCTTGTTCAATGATATCTTCACTTTCTTCTCTTCTTCTAGGATCTAATCCTCTACATATTCTCTTAGAGTGCATTAATCTAACTTTAGAGGGCTCTAAAACCCTCTTCTATAAAATGTACATTTCTCCCACCATAATTTCTTCATGAAGGAATTTTATCAAATTCACCTCACACCAACGATCACATGTCTTGGAGACAATTTCTCCACATTTGATGGTATGTTTATGCACTCAATAACTCCTCCTTTTATACCACTTGATGAAGGGTTAATTCACAAAAAACACAACAAAAAAATGTACACATGAAAATATGAATTATTTATTTAAAATATTACTATTTACATTAAAAATAAATGAAATGAAATGAAATAGAGGATCAAATCCTCAACATATTACAATTGTAGTTTCATTCCCAAGTTTTCAAGAGCCTTTTTCCACTCTTTAGCTTCAAATTTTATTTTAATTCATGTCTTCCCTCCTTTTGTATTACTTAACACCATCCCATCATTACTGCACTACTTGGAAATGATAGAAAATATGTTATAAATGGTCTTGGAAACCTCTAAGAAAATTTTGAAATTTGTGACTTTGAACACCAAAATATAGCTCAACTTTTTGGAGTCATAGCTTTTGATCCAAGAACTTGATTGAAACCATTTTTCATTAAATTGAAGTGCTTAAACTACTCTATGATGTTTAGGGATAGAAAAAGTCACTTGAAGCCTCAAAACTCAGTTTTAATAATGTTTCTAATATTTTCAATAACATAAATAATTAATATATTCAAGTCCATAAATAATCTTGGCTTGAAACTTACCCTACAATGTGCAATTTACCAATATGAATCTCTAGGGAAAATTTTAAGTCCCACGTGCTCATATACAAACTTATTAAAAATATATTAAACGATAATATTTTTAATGCTTTTTTAAAATTTGATAGTTTTAAACTATTCTTTAGGACTTTAAAGGAAATATGCTTCACAAGTATTCACCCAAGGAAAAGAAAAAAAATATATATTGGGCGATGCAAGATTTCTCTTGCAACTTTAAAATTTAAAAATTGAGCTCATGCATTTCGAAGGCTAGTAATAGTGGGATCTATTTGGTACCTATTAGTGTGGGTGATGAAAATTAAAAACTACGTGTTGAGGGATATGTGTTTAAAGACATCATGCTAAGAAATTAGTGGATCATAAAATGGTCAAAGATTTATGGACTAGAAATCACAAAAACATTAAAATGATTTCTCATTTTATAAGTAAATCAATCATCAATCATCCTATGTTAGAATTAACAATAATCAATCTATCATTAATTAACAAGTGATTAATTATCAAAGCACACACTATGTAATTTATCTAAGATAGTCACTCGCCAACTTACTTTGGCAATCAAAAAGTGAACAATGGTATTCATTGCCACTTATATTGGCATCCATTGACACCTTCTTAACTCCCTTACTTTTACTATAAATTTGATCTAAGGGCTTGAATTCTGAATAAGAAAGTATTTCACTTTGAAATCCTTGCATAGTAAGCCACATGGCGCTCTTTAGCACCACCAAACTTTACCCTACTTCATACATAATTAAGTTAATAGATATAATAGTTTCAAAAAAGAAACTTTGTTTAAAATGAAATAACATAAATTTAAATAGAATTATATCTTAAAAATAAGATTGTTGCCACGATTATATCCAAAAAAAACTTAATTTCATTTGAACTCTCTAATTTTAATTATTTAATTAGAACTTACTTTTTCATTTTCAATCATCTTAATATCTTGATTTTGTCTCAACTCTAAAAGAGAATCTTAATAATAAATCAGAAAGTCTATTCAATAACAGATCTTGTTCAAGTAGGGTCATGTAATAAATCACAAAGTCACTATAAAAGAAAAGAAAAACTAAACTAATATGTTTAGTAAAGCAGGGTTTTAATGCAAAAAATCCACCAAATTTGAGAATGTCAACTACAGAAGGGAAAGGAAAATGTCAATTCGTAGAACAATGCAAAACCGAAACATACACGTTTTTAGACTCCCTTAAATTACAGGTTGTTAGTCGTGAATGCATTTCATTAGATGTGGTGAGTTGTGAGTCATCGGTCACATGTCACTTTATCAATTTATTATCATGATTGACAAGTTTTATAAAGTTAATGGTGGTTGTAAATAAAGAAAATGAAGAGAATGACTAACAAATTTTATAAAGTTATGATTATTTTTTTTGATGACCTGAAAAAGAAGAGAAAGACACACCTCTTGTAATTTCTATTTTTTTGGGTTGCTAATAAAATGCATTTAGTGATGTGATTGACATGTTTTATAAAGTTAATGGTTATTCTTGTAGACAAAGAAAAGGAAGAGAAAGACACCCTCTTGCAATTTCTACTTTATTAGATTGGTAATCAAATGTATTCACTAACATGATTGAAAAGTTTTATAAAGTTTATGATTATTCTTGTAGATATAGTAAAGAAAGAGAAAGAACTCCTCTTTCAATTTCTATTTTTAATGACTAAATTTTCATACCTATGCTAATTCCTATTCAGTTTTGAGTTATTTCAATAGAATTCTTTAATATAATTATATATCATAATTGATACTTTTTTATATTAATTTAATTCAATTCAATTTATTTTTATTTGTACATATTTATTACTTATAATTTATTTATTTATTCTTATTTGCAAATATTTTCATATATTTTTCTTTACTTGAAAAAATCATTCCCTCATTTAAGGTTTATTTCACACCACTTGACATCAATTCAAAAACACTCTTGAACTCAAGATTTAAATATTCAAATTTAAATTCTAAGACTAGGATCATTTCCTATGAACTATTGTGAGTTCACTTGATCCATATTTGTATAGCTCATTCCTATTATTTTATGTATAAAGACATTCATTTGTGCCATTAATCAATAAAAGGGATCACTTGAAAATCAAGGGAAATTCACAACTACATGGAGAAATATTTTAAGTGCACTTAAATATTCAAAAAATATAAGCTCATTGCATCAAAATTTACATATATGTTACTTACACGTTGGTAAATGTTCTCTTAAAATCTTTGCTCCAAGCTATAAAAATAACTCAACCTAGAAGAGTTGACCCTAGAAATTCAATAGATTCCCCAAAAATGTTGATGAACACCATCCTTGCATGCAACTTAGATATCAAAGATCAATGTTAGTAATGGGTGAAAGAATGATAATGTGTCCTAATTTTCAACCTCATCAAGCACAAAAAAAAAATTCTAACATTCAACATATTATATTAGTTGCAAAACCTTAATTATCAATAATTTAAATAAATGTAAATTAACGATTTCTCTCTCTCTCTCTCTCTCTCTCTCTCTTTATATATATATATAGTTAGTTAGTTAGTTAGTTTTAATCAAAATTTTCACCATATTATTTTATAGTGACAATTTACTAAAATGAATCACTTTTGCTATAAATAAAATCTTTCCCTGATTTGTTAGAATTAGATCCTCAACTCAAATATCTAATGCATGGATATTTATTACTAATTTTTAATCAAATATTTTATTATGAATATTTTTAATAATTTTTAATGGGTAATTATAGATGTTTAGACCCTAATTTCACCATAATGTGTTTCTCTTTGTCTATTATTGAAATTAAAATATATATATTATTGAAACAAGGATGCCAATTAGAAAGTGTAGTATAATTTTTTACCCATTTTTTTTATCTTGTTGCTATAATGGAGAGACTCATAGGTATAACAATCTATTAGCAAATATAAGAAACCTTCTATAATGGGAAGCTATCAAAAATTATTTCTATATTACCATTGAAAATTATAGCACACTACAATGTAATGAAACGATATTGCTATAAGAACAAGGGTAAAACCATAAAACATACTTAGCTCATACCATGTGTTTAAATGTAATGAAATAAGAAAAAAACTAAAAATGACCTAATTAAACTAAAGTGACAAGGTTTGAATAGGTCCTCAAGTATAACTAGCTAGATAAAGTCTCATTTTAAAGTCAACAACCACCCTCCCCCATTAACTAAAACTTGATGCAGGAAAATGTAGAAAAACATGGGTTCTAAATAACTAGGCTTGAGAATCTCCATGTACAAAAATTATATCTCTTTACAAAATGGAGAAAATGAAATAAAACCTCATGGAAAATACTCTTCTCTTCAAAAAAAAGAAACAAGCACACATTAAAAAAACATGAAAAAGTGAAGGGAGTAGTCAAGAAGAACCACTCATAAGTAAACTTCCTTCCACCCTAAGCATCGATTGTGGACAGCAGATAATTGATTATTTAGTGAAGATGTGATGTGGTAAAGGATCTAGGGTCTATATCACACTTTCTCTCCCTACATCATATTGGAAGGAAAAAAGTATCACACAATCTAATTTGGCTACTAACTTCAAATGGAAGAGCCAAATGTATCAATCAAGGTTTTGGTTCTTTCTTGGGGATGATTTGATATTTGATTAATTGATCTAAAATTTTAAAAGATGTAGATCTAAATCTAGGTTAACCATGAAAAATAAAATAAACCTATTATATCAAGAAAAGAAAACATAAAATAAAAATATATATAAAGCATAGGAGTGTTATTACATATGTACAATGGAACTTTAACATATAAAGCTGATCTCTCATCTAGCTAGGTAGGGGTGTTAGAACCCCAGGACTTGAGGAATGTAGAGCTCTTGAAAATAGAATCTGGGAACTCTGTGATGGTCCCTTTACATAGGCTCCTTCCTTCTATAATTCAATTCCAAACTCTATAAGGTTGTTGATAACTCCACTTTCCCTAATTTGTTGACTCTGTGAGGCTTGAATCGTCTTTGAAAGAGAAATTAGGTCTTCAATCCTTCCAAAAATTCACTCTCAAATCTATGCTTTAAGCATACAAGGGAAGAGGGTAAAAGGTTGTGTATTATAGGGGATTTCTAAGTCAAACCCCATTTTGGTGTTTCTAAACCCCACAACAACTATGATGGTAAAAAGAGGCTTTACCCTTAGTCAAGAAAAAGGTAAACAAACAAAATGAATGATAAATTGACAAGTGCTAAAACTTACTACCTAGATCTACATTCCTTGATTGACTAAAGTCATTGTACTCATCACCTTCAAGCATAATTGGAAGCTTTATTTGAAGTCGAACTACAAGTGTTATTTCTCACAAAATAAATGAACATAAAAGCTTTTAGAAGAAACTTACATTAAAACTTGATGCATTACATGATACCTTTGACTGAAATAACATTGCACAATTCCTGCTATACCTATGCTCTTCACTTCAATTCTAGGAGGATCAACTACTCATAGATTCTAGGATTCCTTTAAGATTTGAATGGTGAAAATGACTTCCAGCTTTTATATGCATTTCTTTAATTTCTCCCAAATTAATTACCAATAGCCTACGAGTAAATTCAACTTTATAAATTTTAAAATGTTGACATTGAAATATTTGAATGGGCCAAAATAGGATGGAGGGGGGGTGCTAGAACCCTAATCCAGATCTATTTTGTGGATTTTTTTGTCATTAAATACCATTAATTAATTATTCCCCAATTCAAATCTACACTTTCAGTATTGATCATAAAATGAGAAAAAATGGTGCAAGCAATACCAAATGGGTCCACAGGAACATAGAGGGAAGCTAAACTCCTGTAGAAGACCCCGCCTATGTGAATAATACAATCTTAATTTTGTTATATACTTATAGATGCTTAGATATATTTTAGGCAATGTATAGTGTGATTTCATGAAAATGTGCTTGTATTTTATTTTGAAATGTTTTATTATCATTTCCATGGAAGTATTAGGCACTTGTAAACTATGAATGTGAATTGGAATTTTAATGAAATGGTTGCACAGTTAAATCTTATTTTAGTTACCAAATTAATGTGATATATGATTGTTGCTTATGATTTCATTGGTAATGTGCAGGAAAGAAAAGAGGCGCTAATACGAGAACATGGAACCAATGAGAAAAAATTAGAAGACACCATTTTGTGCTTATGTACTTGATTTCCTTATTTTGGAGCCAAGGGAAAATAGTTGCTATGTTTATTCTTTGGGTTGAAAGGTTATTTAATTGTGTCATGTGAGATATAAGTTGGGGTTAAGGTTTATGAACCCTTATCCAAGTGTGAAACTCGGATAGAACCTTAAGTGGGACTTTAAAAAGGGTTGTTGGTCAATTTATTTAGTTGGGATACAAAGATAAACCCGCTAGGGTCTATACCATAGTTGTAGGGGACAAGTGGGCATGCAATATGGTCCCAAGGACATGATTTCACCCTTCAAAAGTCCACTTGAAAGGGTGTGACGAATTTGAGTCTTTGGGAGTTGGGAGAAGTGACTTATCACTTCCCCACCACACTCCCTAAAGTTCATTAATGAACTTGGAAAGAGCATCAAATCTCTCACATGTGTGGAGCCACCTTGTAAGGGTCATTGGGTAGAGTGTCATAGTACATTCCCCATCTCCCCAAAAGTCTCACACATGTGTGAGAACTTGTGGGGATGTGTGTTGAAAGATCAAATGAGAGAGTGACAAGTGTCTCTCTCTCATTCAGGTGAATTCAAGTTGAATTCCTATATACTTGGATGGAAAAGAGGAAATGGATGTTACCCACTTCTCCTTTTGGAGAACTTTGGTGTAGATGGAAGAGAAGAGGAGAGGAGGAGAGGAGTCTCCCTCTTAGGATATGGTTCCAAAGATAGATTGGCTTGGAGAGGAAAGGATGAAGGAAGAGCTCAATCCCCTCATCTAAACAAAAAGATAAGTTTCCCTACCTTCATCATCCTTGTTATTTGTTGTAGGGAGGTAAGTAGTTGTGTGGATCTTGTTTAATATGGTGTGTGGAGAGCCTATATATATGAAATTTGATGTCGTGTTGTTTTGATCTTTTGACTAAAAATTGAGAAAACTCCATCTATCATCTTGGGGTTAGTAGATTTCTTGCTCGAGGGTATGGCTAGAGCCCACGAGGCTCCATGACGCCATTACAGTAGGGTGGGATGCCCAGTATTCATGTGTGTATTATTCATTTGAATCCCAAAAAATGTAATATTGTAAAGCTGGCATTTTGTAGCAAAAGCAAAAGTTGGGATAGAGAAATATTTATTCATTTAATGTAAAATCAATTGTTCTTGAATATTACTGGCACATTGAAAGCTCTAATGATGAATCTAATATCTTATTCAAAGGGGATGTAATAGTAAATTTTATTCCATTGTATGGATGTCTACTATGATTTCTAAACATTTGTTATAATTTGAGGGGAAGCAAACTTTTTACTGAAATAAAGAAAGGAAAATGGGGTAGAACAAGCTCCTACTTTTGTCATACTCTCTTCTAAAATTATGTAACTTGGATTCTAGAAGAAGGTTCACTATTTTTTAAAAAAAATTGTAATAAATTGTGTGGTAGATTAGCCTCATGGTGTATAAAGAAAACAAAATAAAAATGATATAAAACAGAGTTTCAAGCCCTCTTACTACAAGCTGATTTGTTATGATATTCTTCCTGACAAACATTAAATTCCCTGTACTACATGAAAGTGGAGTATTGGTCATGCCATTTATACATCAAAAAAATACTATAATATATAATACATCTTATTTTATATTAATGTATTTTACACATTATATGTAAACTTAAAATATCAAATAATAGACTCATGTTACTTGTAATAAACTGAATTTAATTTTAATCAACAAAAATTAAAAAATAATAAAAATAACTAAATCAAAATAGAGTTATTGAAATATTTTGAAAGATCATGCATGTGCCGGACAAGGAAGCCTTGGGAGGGCTCGGTCTCCCTGGCGCCCTCTGAAATAATAAATAAATAAACAAACCATTATTTCAAGAAAATTTCTACATACTTCTTATTCGCAGAGTTATAATTGCAGCCATAAGCATGTATCTGTATTCATATCAAAATTAATAATTAAAAGGGTAAAAAGCTGGATATTTATTGCTAGGTTACTCAGGGCATGGTAAAACCAGTACCCGACTTCCCTGGCAACAATAACTTCATAGGTGCTATTATCCAAATACCTGAAGATGCTTGATCGGTCAAAAGAAGAAGAAA
Organism: Sequoia sempervirens; assembly: GCA_007258455.2. NCBI lineage: Eukaryota > Viridiplantae > Streptophyta > Pinopsida > Cupressales > Cupressaceae > Sequoia > Sequoia sempervirens. Next base: position 25,418 of record VDFB02024235.1, read on the forward strand.
AATAAATCAGAGGGCAAGTAGAATAATTTAACTGTGATTCCACAGCAACATTAAATGAACAAGGAATACATTGTCGATTTGTATCTAAGACCCATATGTATATGAACACATTTTTTTGTATACTTCTCTGCTTATCTTTTATTGTTGGAGAGAAATATATGTATATGTATATATATATATTTAAATAAAAGCCTGCTCCCTATCTGAAAATTACAAAAGAAGATTGATAAACTAAAATTTACATTCACTTTTCTTTTTATAGTCATCAACGCCTCCCAAATGCTCTAGGAAACTCTTTTCTGAGCTGGGCACCCATTAAAACCTATAAGAAACATGAGAATATGAGTTTGGAAACATCCCAAGTGAATTCAGGCAGTAAACAAATCATGTGTTAAGCATGAAGGAAAAATTTTGAACACTGATTTCCACACTAGCTACTCTGGATCTCTGTAACCAGCATGCATATTGTTAATTAGCCTATCGCTGGTTGTAGACCATAGCAAATGTAAAACACACAAAAAAAATAGAAGAGAAAAACTGCTGCAAGAGAACGGTGGGAAATCTGGAAGTAGAAATCCTGTCAAGTCTGTTGTTGCGAGTTGCACAGATATCCATTTAAGACTGGCACTTACCTTTTTCCCTCCCAAATCTCGTGACAATATTTAGCATTCATTTAGTATGTCAGGCTATCCTGTTCGTGTCAGGCTGTCGCTGCCATTCACAGTTGAAAGTAAAAGAGTGGGTGAAATTTAGGTGTCATTTAATCACATCAAATTTATTATCTATATCTGGCTTAGCTAGCTTACTTCTTTATTATTTTCCTTGGTAGCAGCAAATTTGTCTCACACTGCAAATATTTTTAAAAGGTGCATCATTAATATCAGAGGTACTAAATTATGCGCCCACCATTAATGACAGAAGTTGATGCCCAATAATGAATATAGGTGTGGCGTATTCCACTAGATACAACACCTTTAATGGTGCTCTAAATAAATTCTAATACAGTTTAATAAAATTTAAAATCTACAAATCTATCTCCATACCTATACTCCTATTTCTTAGCTAATAATGTCCAATCGGCTATCCTTTAGATAGCTCCTATCTCATTATTTTAATCCATAGGTAGGCAGGAGCATTGAGGCAAATAAGGGAAAAATAAATGGGCATTAAACTGTTTAGCCTGGATATTTGGGAAATGAGACAACTGCCATTTAAGCAGATATTCATTGGGAGTTGGTGCCATCCCACTACTTTTAATTTCTAACTATGGTGTATGTATCAAGTTCCAAGATAGTGTCCACTGCAAATCAAAATAAATGCATAATATTGTTGGTCTGTAGTTGATAAATATGAAAGAGTAAATAAAACCAAAGAGGGTATTTATAATGATTAAAATTAGTATCCAACATGGTATCAATGTTATAAATATTATTAAGCTCATATCACCGTTTCATAATATTATGTTTCTATTTACACAGATTATATAGTTAAGCTATGTCCAACAACATAAATTTAAAAAAAAAAACAATATGCTATAGCTGTCCTACATCCACATTAAAAAAGAAAGAAAGCAGCAACGAATTAAAGTAGACAATGCTGACCATAAGCATGAACTGCTGCTCCTTAACAGCAAAAGAAAATAGCAGCAGATTACATAGAATAATTGTTGTCTATCAGCAAAAAATAAATAAATAAATAAATAAATAGTAAAAGTTGCTGTCCATAAGCATGAATTGCTGCCCCATAACAGCAAAAAAAAAAAGAAAGGAAGAGAACAGCAGCAAAATACATAGTTTAAGTGTTGCCCATCAGCAGAAACAACATAAGACCGACCAGCAGGGTCAATTCATAAAACATAGCTGAGAATAACTATTGCTGGTAATGTTTCTATTATCAAGGGTAGTAACAAAGTCAATAATGTTAGTATTGACATTAAGGGTAATGCTAATATCCACGTTTATAGTCCATAACAAAAAGAAGTCTGATAATTAGAACAAATGCTCCAGCCCGTAAAATCCTTTCTTAATATTTAAGAGTAAGTCATAATTGTATTATTGGTTAAATTAATAATAATGAGACCATCATTAATGTTGACTTAATAATAATATTATTGTCGCTTTATTGGTTGAAAAATAATAATTTTATTATTAATGTTTAAGTATGGTCATATAATAATATCACTCTCATGGTTAAGAAACACTATTTTTTTTTACTGTGAATGGTAATATTATTAACCTGATTTTGCGAGATGAGCTCATCATTAGGGATATATATATACCTAAACAATAGCATTACTAGTGTGGGTAACTACTATTGTTATTATAAAAACTAAATAATATTATTGTTATTAACATTTGAGAAGGGACTAAATAAATAAATTAATACACACACACATATATAGTTAATATAGACAACATCATCAAGTGTGATATCATCTCTGCATGAAATAGAACTATAATATTAGGCATATGAATCTTGTTTAATAAGAACAATTTTATAATTCTTTCGAGGACTATTATTGCCTTGTAGTAGATTAAATATGTAATTTAGGACATTGTCATGCACCCAGTACTCGGATAAATTTTTGGTGCTAGTTTATAAAAGAATTAATTATCTTGAATAAGACCAATCAAATAAATTTTATCGTGAGACTCAAGGGGGCCTTTGGTCCTTATCAAACATATCCTAACCTCGTCAACCCAAGGAGGGCATAATTAATTAATCGCATAGATAACTTTAGCATCAACGCTTGGCTCTCATAATGATTAGTGTTTTGACTCAACCTATTGGGTGCTAACTAACTTTATTAATGTTTTTTTTTTTTTAAAAGTTACAAAAATTGTTGGGTTTTTCTAGTAAAATTATGGGTATTTTGATACTGAAAATGAGTCTCTAGGGCTGCAAACTCTAGGAGCCTGATAAATTGGGCATTAATGTGATGTGTACGCGAAAAACACCTTGTGCTAGCCTCTAATAAAATGTCTGTGAAGGAAAATCTTAAGGGACTTTAAAATGGTGCAATAAATAAGAACTTAGTGATAACTTATTCAACCTTAACTTAGTTTGGTGTAAACTTCTAAAAGGATTCAAGAATTGGCACCATTGAGTAAATGGGCTCAAGGAAGTATTTATCTCAAGAAACCCCTAATCTAAACTCGATCCGGCCATTTTAAGTGCAAATAAGGAATGAATCTAAGTTACATGATAACTGATTTGAAAGGTGCTATTATACATTAACCAGTCCTTCTTTAAATATAAGTAACCTTGAAACCAGGAAAGATAAAATGGAGTTAGTTTTCAAAGTACTAATGGACAGTCATCACTATTTGCATACAATAGAGGAACACTACCTTTGTTGACTTCTTAGGACCATAATTCTTAAATATAGTAATGTCATAACTTCTTAAAATTTGGGGTGTGTAGGAGCAACATATTTTCTTATGCAAATTATGGTATGAATTGAGGAGGGAACATCATAACTACATATGGAAACATGTAACTAGTCAAGAGAAAATAATTATATGACCATAAAAGGAGTAATGCGTTAAGGGTTGTAATTGAATGATCCTAAAGTTCTAAACCCTAAATGGATTAAATCAAAATGATAAAGAGAGTGAACAAAAATAAATAAATAAATAAATTCTACCTTGAATTAAGATGATGAAACCTTAGAGCTAACTAAGCACTTTTGCAAGTAAATGGTGACCTAGTTCACTTAATGTAACTATAACTATCAAACTATTATGTTCTATTGTTTAGAGATTAAATAGTAAATGAAATAATAGGGTTTCTATGATTTAAGTCAAACGTGAAGACAATAGAAGGATACAATTAAGATAAGATTGTTGAGGACCAATAAATATGTTATTGAAACTATTCCCTTATAATAAGTAAACATTAAAAAGAGTTGTGACTTAATACCTTGTCAAATGAGGAATTGGAGTTAAAACATTATCTTGAACTCATGATATTACTACTGCCTTAGGAGACTTGTTGCTTCCCAAATAAGAAAGGATGCATGCCATGCATATGAAGTAATGACACACTCAACTACATGTTGAACTTGAAGGTTGTGTGCACATCATCATTATTGAATAATCAATTGTATGAAGTTATAAATTAAGTGATGAATTATGTGTGGTTCACGATGTATTATGTGATGGGAAAGTTAAAATATATAGATAAGAGACACTAAAGTAGACTTGTGTATTATGTGATGGGAAAGCTAAAATATATAGATAAGAGACACTAAAGTAGACTTGTAAAACCTCCAACTAATGTTGTGTATTCTAAACCATTGACTATGCTTACTCTTTAACGAAAAAACATTTACACCCAAATGTAACGGAGAAAACCTCATAGTAGGTCAAACTTTTAAGACTTTTACTCATTGCGCACCTTTATAAGGTTAGATAGAACTATGATTGTAAAAACGATGGTTATAACATCTGATTAAATGGTTCAACCCCGGATAGCAAAATGTAAGTCTTGTAAAAGGATATTAATGCCTAGTAAGAATCACTATTTTATGAATTATCATGCGTTTTATGCATTGAGTGTGCCTTCTTTTCTCATACTGTAATGTTTCAAATGAAAATGGGTTACTCTACTCCTTATTAAGTAGGATTTTTTTTTTTAGCATGTTTGGGAAAATATTATGGAATTACCCATATTGATATGTTGGTGAACATAACAAATGTAGTTGAATAAAAAGGGAAGAGTGGTATGGATATATATAGAAAAACAATTTTGATCATAAATGTGTTGATAGTAAGATAGGAAGTATGGTGTACCATGTATTGCTAATTGTAGAAAAATTGAGTATTACCTAAATTACAATTGTGAATTATATGGAAATTTATTTTTACAAGTACGAAATGGATAGATGTTAACAAAGTGAACATTGTGTAAAGAAAATAAAGTGGGTATGGGTGTACCAACATTTGTGTTAATAATGTGATGAAACCATGCATTGTTAAGTTCTAGGAAATGGGTTGATATACCTAAGCTATAGTTGTGTATCTTCTAGTGATTTCTTGTACTTATGCAAAGTGAGTAGATATTTCCAAAATTGAAACAAAAAGTGAATATTGTTTATACAAAATAGAATATGTGTAAGTTCACTGCTCTTGTTCTATGGTGAATTCTGTAAAGCGTGTTGTGTTAGGTCATGTAAAGTGAAACCAGTAAATGTATTGTACCCCAAGTATAGGATACAGGGTATCTGACTTGGGATAAGGGTGAGGGAGGTCGAATACGATCCCTTATGAGTACCCTTTGTGATGGACCTTATGTAAATTAGCTAGTTGTGTGTTTATGTAAACATGTTAAATGTGTGGATGTGTATTTATCAAATGAAATATGATGTATTCCCTTGTGTTAGTCTTATTTGTATGGTAAATGTGTACCCCTAGCATTTGGTTCCCCCCTTATGGGAGTGCGATGCCAGCTAGTGTAAATAGGGGTTGAGAGGCACATGTTCTCCCATTGGGAAATTATGAGCTCAGGGCGTTGTCCCTAATCCTGACAAAGGATCTATGTGGAGTCATTGTAATCCTCCCATGGATGTTGATCGTGGCCTACTCCCCCACATATGAGAGCCACACTTGTTGGTTCATAGTGCAAACATATTCCTTGATGTTATAACCCATGGGTAAAGGATGGAATTTTATGGACCACCAGTTACTTATAATTATGTGGTCGGGGACCACTAGTGATTTATATTTATGTGGTCGGGGACCACCAGTGATTCATATTTATGTGGTCAGGGACCACCAATGATGCAAATTTATGTGGTCAGGGACCACCAATTAGTCATATTTATGTGGTCAAGGACCACCAATGATGCAGATTTATGTGGTCAGGGACCACCAGTTATTCATGTTTATGTGGTCAGGGACCACCAATTATTGCATGCTATTATACTTATGTGGTTAGAGAACCACCATTCCCCTCCTCCCCTTAGGTGGCTTATCAAGTCACATGGTGCTCGTAATGTGTAGTTTTTATTGTTGGAATATGAATTTTTGGTAATTCTTGATTGATGTTTTATTTTATTCTGTGCTAGCAATGTGGACTTTTCTATTTATTGTATTAGGCTATTTAGCCACTTGAAGATTATTATAGTCCAAATTGCCTCAAGGACTTATTTAATTTCATTTTTGAATTAAGATTGGAATGTTGAAATGTAGCTACAATTGATCTTTATTTGGTTTTTCTCTTGATTTTATAATTTTATGTTTTATTGAAACGTTGGTTTATGATCTTATTACTTCTTGGCTTGAGGCTTCTGAATGTTTTCTAACTGCTGGTACGCGTGGTGTAATGTGACATATGTAAATTGCCATATCCTGGGAGGTTCCCTGGCAGGTCGTATAGGGGAGTAGATGCGTTGGGGAATTATTTGAAAGGGGTTGTGAATGGGACCGGTATGGGACGGTCATTAATCCATTCTTCCCCTCATATTATGATTATTCTTATCCGTATGAAGGAGTCCTTTGAGAAGGGCCTCAAGTGGTATCCAAGAATATCCATCCTTGTAAACCCCATTATGTGAGCCTTGTGTTGTAAATTATGTGATTGTATGAGGACAGGCGCACCTATTGGGAAGAGCACCCTTTATATGAGGGCAGGCGCATCCAATTGGGAAGAGCATCCTTGCTATTGTTGTGTGTACATGTGAAATTACAAATAAATGTGATGTGGCATACCTGTGAGCTATGTGAGAAAAATAGTAACATGTGATGCAAAGTTAATATTATTTGAGACATGGTATGAGTGCCATAATTACAAGGTAGAATGTTCTCTTAAGCATATATTTTGACAAAATGTGAAGCTAATAAATTCTGAGACATGATTGGTCAATGAAACAAAAATATTTCCTAACATCATGAGTGATGTTTATGATGCAAAGAAGTTTTGGAGGTGTATAAAAGGTTATGAATTCATTTAGATATAGTTTTGCATAATTTAATTGAAGTCGATTACATTGTTAATAAATTAGAGCTACATGGATTGTTGTTAGCAGTTGCTAAATTATTCATATATCAAATAAATGTTCTTTGGGGAGAAATTTTTCTCTAAGTATTTAGATATTTAATTCATGGAAAGGATGTCTTTAATGTGCACTTATAGTTGAATAGTTTGATTGTCTCGTCAAGAAAAAAAAAAAAACAATTAACACTTTTAATATATTTATGTGCGTTGTTATATGAAGATTATGTTTTAGACCTTAACGACTTCCAGGAGGAAGTCTAATCTAAGGGGAGGGGGACGTAAGACCCCGCTTTGCATGTGAATAATACAATCTTAATTTTGTTATATACTTATAGATGCTTAGATATATTTTAGGCAATGTATAGTGTGATTTCATGAAAATGTGCTTGTATTTTATTTTGAAATGTTTTATTATCATTTCCATGGAAGTATTAGGCACTTGTAAACTATGAATGTGAATTGGAATTTTAATGAAATGGTTGCACAGTTAAATCTTATTTTAGTTACCAAATTAATGTGATATATGATTGTTGCTTATGATTTCATTGGTAATGTGCAGGAAAGAAAAGAGGTGCTAATACGAGAACACGGAACCAATGAGAACAAATTGAAAGACACCATTTTGTGCTTATGTACTTGATTTCCTTATTTTGGAGCGGAGGGAAAATAGTTGCTATGTTTATTCTTTGGGTTGAAAGGTTATTTAATTGTGTCATGTGAGATATAAGTTGGGGTTAAGGTTTATGAACCCTTATCCAAGTGTGAAACTCGGATAGAACCTTAAGTGGGACTTTAAAGAGGGTTGTTGGTCAATTTCTTTAGTTGGGGTACAAAGATAAACCCCCTAGGGTCTATACCATAGTTGTAGGGGACAAGTGGGCATGCAATAGGGTCCCAAGGACATGATTTGACCCTTCAAAAGTCCACTTGAAAGGGAGTGACGAATTTGAGTCTTTGGGAGTTGGGAGAAGTGACTTATCACTTCCCCACCACACTCCCCAAAGTTCATTAATGAACTTGGAAAGAGCATCAAATCTCTCACATGTGTGGAGCCACCCTGTAAGGGTTGTTGGGTAGAGTGTCATAGTACATTCCCCATCTCCCCAAAAGTCTCACACATGTGTGAGAACTTGTGGGGATGTGTGTTGAAAGATCAAATGAGAGAGTGACAAGTGTCTCTCTCTCATTCAGGTGAATTCAAGTTGAATTCCTATATACTTGGATGGAAAAGAGGAAATGGATGTTACCCACTTCTCCTTTTGGAGAACTTTGGTGTAGATGGAAGAGAAGAGGAGAGGAGGAGAGGAGTCTCCCTCTTAGGATATGGTTCCAAAGATAGATTGGCTTGGAGAGGAAAGGATGAAGGAAGAGCTCAATCCCCTCATCTAAACAAAAAGATAAGTTTCCCTACCTTCATCATCCTTGTTATTTGTTGTAGGGAGGTAAGTAGTTGTGTGGATCTTGTTTAATATGGTGTGTGGAGAGCCTATATATATGAAATTTGATGTCGTGTTGTTTTGATCTTTTGACTAAAAATTGAGAAAACTCCATCTATCATCTTGGGGTTAGTAGATTTCTTGCTCGGGGGTATGGCTAGAGCGCACGAGGCTCCATGACACCATTACGGTAGGGTGGAGAGCAAGCCTAGTATTCATGTGTATTATTCATTGAATCCCTAAAAAAAAAAAAAGTGCGTAATATTGTAAGTTGGTATTTTGTAGTAAAAGGAAAAGTTGGAATAGAGAAAGATTTATTTCATTGGCATGTAAAATCAATTGTTCTCAATATTATTTATAATATTGAAAGTTTGAAGGATGAATTTAATATCTTATTCAAAAGGGGGATGTAATAAAGTAAATTTTTATTCGTTGTATGATGTTCATTACATTTCTAAACATTGTTATAATTTTGAGGGTTAAACTTTTTATTGAAATAAAGAAAGAAAAATGGGGTAGAACAAGCTCCTACTTTTGTCAGACTCTCTTCTAAAATTATGTAACTTGGATTCTAGAAGAAGGTTCACTATGTTTTTTTCTGAAATTGTAATAAATTGTGTGGTAGATTAGCCTTGTAGTATAAAGAAAATAAAATAAAAATGATATAAACAGAGTTTCATACCCTTCTACTACAAGAAGATTTGTTATATATTCTTTCTATTGTATAAATATTAAATTTCATTTAATATATATGAGTATTGGTCATACATGTACATTATACATCAAAAAAATACTATAATATATAATACATCTTATTTTATATTAATGTATTTTACACATTATATGTAACCTTAAAATATCAAATAATAGACTCATGTTACTTGTAATAAACTGAATTTAATTTTAATCAACTAAAAGTTAAAAATAATAAAAATAACTAAATCAAAATAGAGTTATTGAAATATTTTGAAAGATCATGCATGTGCCGGACAAGGAAGCCTTGGGAGGGCTCGGCCTCCCTGGCGCCCTCCGAAATAATAAATAAATAAACAAACCATTATTTCAAGAAAATTTCTACATACTTCTTATTCGCAGAGTTATAATTGCAGCCATAAGCATGTATCTGTATTCATATCAAAATTAATAATTAAAAGGGTAAAAAGATGGATATTTATTGCTAAGTTACTCAGGGCATGGTAAAACCAGTACCCGGCTTTCCTGGCAACAATAACTTCATAGGTGCTATTATCCAAATGCCTGAAGATGCTTGATCGGTCAAAAGAAGAAGAAAAATAAATCAGAGGGCAAGTAGAATAATTTAGCTGTGATTCCACAGCAACACTAAATGAACAAGGAATACATTGTCGGTTTGTATCTGAGACCCATATGTATATGAACACATTTTTTTGTATACTTCTCTGCTTATCTTTTATTGTTGGAGAGAAATATATATATATATATATATATAAAAGCCTGCTCCCTATCTGAAAATTACAAAAGAAGATTGATAAACTAAAATTTACATTCACTTTTCTTTTTATAGTCATCAACGCCTCCCTAAATGCTCTAGGAAACTCTTTTCTGAGCTGGGCACCCATTAAAACCTATAAGAAACATGAGAATATGAGTTTGGAAACATCCCAAGTGAATTCAGGCAGTAAACAAATCATGTGTTAAGCATGAAGGAAAAATTTTGAACACTGATTTCCACACTAGCTACTCTGGATCTCTGTAACCAGCATGCATATTGTTAATTAGCCTATCGCTGGTTGTAGACCATAGCAAATGTAAAACACACAAAAAAAATAGAAGAGAAAAACTGCTGCAAGAGAACGGTGGGAAATCTGGAAGTAGAAATCCTGTCAAGTCTGTTGTTGCGAGTTGCACAGATATCCATTTAAGACTGGCACTTACCTTTTTCCCTCCCAAATCTCGTGACAATATTTAGCATTCATTTAGTATGTCAGGCTATCCTGTTCGTGTCAGGCTGTCGCTGCCATTCACAGTTGAAAGTAAAAGAGTGGGTGAAATTTAGGTGTCATTTAATCACATCAAATTTATTATCTATATCTGGCTTAGCTAGCTTACTTCTTTATTATTTTCCTTGGTAGCAGCAAATTTGTCTCACACTGCAAATATTTTTAAAAGGTGCATCATTAATATCAGAGGTACTAAATTATGCGCCCACCATTAATGACAGAAGTTGATGCCCAATAATGAATATAGGTGTGGCGTATTCCACTAGATACAACACCTTTAATGGTGCTCTAAATAAATTCTAATACAGTTTAATAAAATTTAAAATCTACAAATCTATCTCCATACCTATACTCCTATTTCTTAGCTAATAATGTCCAATCGGCTATCCTTTAGATAGCTCCTATCTCATTATTTTAATCCATAGGTAGGCAGGAGCATTGAGGCAAATAAGGGAAAAATAAATGGGCATTAAACTGTTTAGCCTGGATATTTGGGAAATGAGACAACTGCCATTTAAGCAGATATTCATTGGGAGTTGGTGCCATCCCACTACTTTTAATTTCTAACTATGGTGTATGTATCAAGTTCCAAGATAGTGTCCACTGCAAATCAAAATAAATGCATAATATTGTTGGTCTGTAGTTGATAAATATGAAAGAGTAAATAAAACCAAAGAGGGTATTTATAATGATTAAAATTAGTATCCAACATGGTATCAATGTTATAAATATTATTAAGCTCATATCACCGTTTCATAATATTATGTTTCTATTTACACAGATTATATAGTTAAGCTATGTCCAACAACATAAATTTAAAAAAAAAAACAATATGCTATAGCTGTCCTACATCCACATTAAAAAAGAAAGAAAGCAGCAACGAATTAAAGTAGACAATGCTGACCATAAGCATGAACTGCTGCTCCTTAACAGCAAAAGAAAATAGCAGCAGATTACATAGAATAATTGTTGTCTATCAGCAAAAAATAAATAAATAAATAAATAAATAGTAAAAGTTGCTGTCCATAAGCATGAATTGCTGCCCCATAACAGCAAAAAAAAAAAGAAAGGAAGAGAACAGCAGCAAAATACATAGTTTAAGTGTTGCCCATCAGCAGAAACAACATAAGACCGACCAGCAGGGTCAATTCATAAAACATAGCTGAGAATAACTATTGCTGGTAATGTTTCTATTATCAAGGGTAGTAACAAAGTCAATAATGTTAGTATTGACATTAAGGGTAATGCTAATATCCACGTTTATAGTCCATAACAAAAAGAAGTCTGATAATTAGAACAAATGCTCCAGCCCGTAAAATCCTTTCTTAATATTTAAGAGTAAGTCATAATTGTATTATTGGTTAAATTAATAATAATGAGACCATCATTAATGTTGACTTAATAATAATATTATTGTCGCTTTATTGGTTGAAAAATAATAATTTTATTATTAATGTTTAAGTATGGTCATATAATAATATCACTCTCATGGTTAAGAAACACTATTTTTTTTTACTGTGAATGGTAATATTATTAACCTGATTTTGCGAGATGAGCTCATCATTAGGGATATATATATACCTAAACAATAGCATTACTAGTGTGGGTAACTACTATTGTTATTATAAAAACTAAATAATATTATTGTTATTAACATTTGAGAAGGGACTAAATAAATAAATTAATACACACACACATATATAGTTAATATAGACAACATCATCAAGTGTGATATCATCTCTGCATGAAATAGAACTATAATATTAGGCATATGAATCTTGTTTAATAAGAACAATTTTATAATTCTTTCGAGGACTATTATTGCCTTGTAGTAGATTAAATATGTAATTTAGGACATTGTCATGCACCCAGTACTCGGATAAATTTTTGGTGCTAGTTTATAAAAGAATTAATTATCTTGAATAAGACCAATCAAATAAATTTTATCGTGAGACTCAAGGGGGCCTTTGGTCCTTATCAAACATATCCTAACCTCGTCAACCCAAGGAGGGCATAATTAATTAATCGCATAGATAACTTTAGCATCAACGCTTGGCTCTCATAATGATTAGTGTTTTGACTCAACCTATTGGGTGCTAACTAACTTTATTAATGTTTTTTTTTTTTTAAAAGTTACAAAAATTGTTGGGTTTTTCTAGTAAAATTATGGGCATGACACTTGGTATCAGAGCCCTAGGTTGCAACTCTAGGGAGCTCTGGGAATAAATTGGGCATTACGTATTGTGTGTACGCAAAACACCTTGTGCTAGTCAGAATAAAATGTTCGTAAGGAAATTCTAAGGGACTTAAATGGTGCAATAAATAAGAACTTAGTGATAATTATCCAACCTAACTAGTTTGTAAAATCCTAAAAGGATCAAGAATTGACCATTATAAATGGGTCAAGGAAGTATTTATTCAAGAAACCCCAATCTAAACTCGATCCGTCATTTTAAGTAAATAAGGTGAATGACCTAAGTTACATATTGGACCATTTAGCAAAGGTTATGGCATTAATTAGTCTCTTAACATAAAAATTCCTTGAACCTTAGAAAGATAAAATGGAGTTTCTCAAGCATAGTTTTTAAAATACGTGAATAGGTCATCACGATGTGTATTATTAGAGGAACACTACCTTTTTTGACTTCTTAGGACCATAATTCTTAAATATAGTAATGTCATAACTTCTTAAAATTTGGGGTGTTTAGGAGCAACATATTTTCTTATGCAAATTATGGTATGAATTGAGGAGGGAACATCATAACTACATATGGAAACATGTAACTAGTCAAGAGAAAATAATTATATGACCATAAAAGGAGTAATGCGTTAAGGGTTGTAATTGAATGATCCTAAAGTTCTAAACCCTAAATGGATTAAATCAAAATGATAAAGAGAGTGAACAAAAAATAATAATAATTAAATTCTACCTTGAATTAAGATGATGAAACCTTAGAGCTAACTAAGCACTTTCGCAAGTAAATGGTGACCTAGTTCACTTAATGTAACTATAACTATCAAACTATTATGTTCTATTGTTTAGAGATTAAATAGTAAATGAAATAATAGGGTTTCTATGAATTAATTTAAACGTGAAGACAATAGAAGAATACAATTAAGATAAGATTGTTGAGGACCAATAAATATGTTATTGAAACTATTCCCTTATAATAAGTAAACATTAAAAAGAGTTGTGACTTAATACCTTGTCAAATGAGGAATTGGAGTTAAAACATTATCTTGAACTCATGATATTACTACTGCCTTAGGAGACTTGTTGCTTCCCAAATAAGAAAGGATGCATGCCATGCATATGAAGTAATAACACACTCAACTACATGTTGAACTTGAAGGTTGTGTGCACGTCATCATGATTGAATAATCAATTGTATGAAGTTATAAATTAAGTGATGAATTATGTGTGGTTCACGATTTATTATGTGATGGGAAAGTTAAAATATATAGATAAGAGACACTAAAGTAGACTTGTGTATTATGTGATGGGAAAGCTAAAATATATAGATAAGAGACACTAAAGTAGACTTGTGTATTATGTGATGGGAAAGCTAAAATATATAGATAAAAGACACTAAAGTAGACTTGTAAAACATCCAACTAATGTTGTGTATTCTAAACCATTGACTATGCTTACTCTTTAACGAAAAACATTTACACCCAAATGTAACGGAGAAAACCTCATAGTAGGTCGAACTTTTAAGACTTTTACTCATTGTGCACCTTTATAAGGTTAGATAGAATTGTGATTGTAAAAACGATGATTATAACATCTAATTAAATGGTTCAACCCCGGATAGCAAAATGTAAGTCTTGTAAAAGGATATTAATGCCTAGTAAGAATCACTATTTTATGAATTATCATGCATTTTATGCATTGAGTGTGCCTTCTTTTCTCATACTGTAATGTTTCAAATGAAAATGGGTTACTCTACTCCTTATTAAGTAGGAAGTTTTTTTTTTGCATGTTTGAGAAAATATCATGGAATTACCCATATTGATATGTCGGTGAACATAACAAATGTAGTTGAGTAAAAAGGGAAGAATGGTATGGATATATATAGAAAAAACAATTTCGATCATAAATGTGTTGATAGTAAGATAGGAAGTATGGTGTACCATGTATTGCTAATTGTAGAAAAATTGAGTATTACCTAAATTACAATGGTGAATTATATGGAAATTTATTTTTACAAGTACGCAATGGATAGATGTTAACAAAGTGAACATTGTGTAAAGAAAATAAAGTGGGTATGGGTGTATCAACATTTGTGTTAATAATGTGATGAAACCATGCATTGTTAAGTTCTAGGAGATGGGTTGATATACCTAAGCTATAGTTGTGTATCTTCTAGTGATTTCTTGTACTTATGCAAAGTGAGTAGATATTTCCAAAATTGAAACAAAAAGTGAATATTGTTTATACAAATAGAATATGTGTAAGCGCACTGCTCTTGTTCTATGGTGAATTCTGTAAAGCGTGTTGTGTTAGGTCATGTAAAGTGAAACCAGTAAATGTATTGTACCCCAAGTATAGGATACAGGGTATCTGACTTGGGATAAGGGTGAGGGAGGTCGAATACGATTCCTTATGAGTACCCTTTGTGATGGCCCTTATGTAAGTTAGCTAGTTGTGTGTTTATGTAAATGTGTTAAATGTGTGGATGTGTATTTATCAAATGAAATATGATGTATTCCCTTGTGTTAGTCTTATTTGTATGGTAAATGTGTACCCCTAGTGTTTGGTTCCCCCCTTATGGGAGTGCGATGCCAGCTAGTGTAAATAGGGGTTGAGAGGCACATGTTCTCCCATCGGGAAATTATGAGCTCAGGGCGTTGTCCCTAATCCTGACAAAGGATCTATGTCGAGTCATTGTAATCCTCCCATGGATGTTGATCGTGGCCTACTCCCCCACATATGAGAGCCACACTTGTTGGTTCATAGTGCAAACCTATTCCTTGATGTTATAACCCATGGGTAAAGGATGGAATTTTATGGACCACCAGTTACTTATAATTATGTGGTCGAGGACCACTAGTGATTTATATTTATGTGGTCGGGGACCACCAGTGATTCATATTTATGTGGTCAGGGACCACCAATGATGCAAATTTATGTGGTCAGGGACCACCAATTAGTCATATTTATGTGGTTAGGGACCACCAGTTATTCATGTTATGTGGTCAGGGACCACCAGTTATTGCATGCTATTATACTTATGTGGTTAGAGAACCACCATTCCCCTCCTCCCCTTAGGTGGCTTATCAAGTCACATGGTGCTCGTAATGTGTAGTTTTTATTGTTGGAATATGAATTTTTGGTAATTCTTGATTGATGTTTTATTTTATTCTGTGCTAGCAATGTGGACTTTTCTATTTATTGTATTAGGCTATTTAGCCACTTGAAGATTATTATAGTCCAAATTGCCTCAAGGACTTATTTAATTTCATTTTTGAATTAAGATTGGAATGTTGAAATGTAGCTACAATTGATCTTTATTTGGTTTTTCTCTTGATTTTATAATTTTATGTTTTATTGAAACGTTGGTTTATGATCTTATTACTTCTTGGCTTGAGGCTTCTGAATGTTTTCTAACTGCTGGTACGCGTGGTGTAATGTGACATATGTAAATTGCCATATCCTGGGAGGTTCCCTGGCAGGTCGTATAGGGGAGTAGATGCGTTGGGGAATTATTTGAAAGGGGTTGTGAATGGGACCGGTATGGGACGGTCATTAATCCATTCTTCCCCTCATATTATGATTATTCTTATCCGTATGAAGGAGTCCTTTGAGAAGGGCCTCAAGTGGTATCCAAGAATATCCATCCTTGTAAACCCCATTATGTGAGCCTTGTGTTGTAAATTATGTGATTGTATGAGGACAGGCGCACCTATTGGGAAGAGCACCCTTTATATGAGGGCAGGCGCATCCAATTGGGAAGAGCATCCTTGCTATTGTTGTGTGTACATGTGAAATTACAAATAAATGTGATGTGGCATACCTGTGAGCTATGTGAGAAAAATAGTAACATGTGATGCAAAGTTAATATTATTTGAGACATGGTATGAGTGCCATAATTACAAGGTAGAATGTTCTCTTAAGCATATATTTTGACAAAATGTGAAGCTAATAAATTCTGAGACATGATTGGTCAATGAAACAAAAATATTTCCTAACATCATGAGTGATGTTTATGATGCAAAGAAGTTTTGGAGGTGTATAAAAGGTTATGAATTCATTTAGATATAGTTTTGCATAATTTAATTGAAGTCGATTACATTGTTAATAAATTAGAGCTACATGGATTGTTGTTAGCAGTTGCTAAATTATTCATATATCAAATAAATGTTCTTTGGGGAGAAATTTTTCTCTAAGTATTTAGATATTTAATTCATGGAAAGGATGTCTTTAATGTGCACTTATAGTTGAATAGTTTGATTGTCTCGTCAAGAAAAAAAAAAAAACAATTAACACTTTTAATATATTTATGTGCGTTGTTATATGAAGATTATGTTTTAGACCTTAACGACTTCCAGGAGGAAGTCTAATCTAAGGGGAGGGGGACGTAAGACCCCGCTTTGTATGTGAATAATACAATCTTAATTTTGTTATATACTTATAGATGCTTAGATATATTTTAGGCAATGCATAGTGTGATTTCATGAAAATGTGCTTGTATTTCATTTTGAAATGTTTTATTATAATTTCCATGGAAGTATTAGGCACTTGTAAACTATGAATGTGAATTGGAATTTTAATGAAATGGTTGCACAATTAAATCTTATTTTAGTTACCAAATTAATGTGATATATGATTGTTGCTTATGATTTCATTTGGTAATGTGCAGGAAAGAAAAGAGGTGCTAATACGAGAACACAGAACCAATGAGAACAAATTGAAAGACACCATTTTGTGCTTATGTACTTGATTTCCTTATTTTGGAGCCGAGGGAAAATAGTTACTATGTTTATTCTTTTGGGTTGAAAGGTTATTTAATTGTGTCATGTGAGATATAAGTTGGGGTTAAGGTTTATGAACCCTTATCCAAGTGTGAAACTCGGATAGAACCTTAAGTGGGACTTTAAAGAGGGTTGTTGGTCAATTTCTTTAGTTGGGATACAAAGATAAACCCCCTAGGGTCTATACCATAGTTGTAGGGGGCAGGTGGGCAAGCATTATGGTCCCAAGGACATGATTTGACCCTTCAAAAGTCCACTTGAAAGGGAGTGACGAATTTGAGTCTTTGGGAGTTGGGAGAAGTGACTTATCACTTCCCCACCACACTCCCCAAAGTTCATTAATGAACTTGGAAAGAGCATCAAATCTCTCGCATGTGTGGAGCCACCTTGTAAGGGTCATTGGGTAGAGTGTCATAGTACCTTCCCCATCTCCCCAAAAGTCTCACACATGTGTGAGAACTTGTGGGGATGTGTGTTGAAAGATCAAATGAGAGAGTGACAAGTGTCTCTCTCTCATTCAGGTGAATTCAAGTTGAATTCCTATATACTTGGATGGAAAAGAGGAAATGGTTGTTACCCACTTCTCCTTTTGGAGAACTTTGGTGTAGATGGAAGAGAAGAGGAGAGGAGGAGAGGAGTCTCCCTCTTAGGATATGGTTCCAAAGATAGATTGGCTTGGAGAGGAAAGGATGAAGGAAGAGCTCAATCCCCTCATCTAAACAAAAAGATAAGTTTCCCTACCTTCATCATCCTTGTTATTTGTTGTAGGGAGGTAAGTAGTTGTGTGGATCTTGTTTAATATGGTGTGTGGAGAGCCTATATATATGAAATTTGATGTCGTGTTGTTTTGATCTTTTGACTAAAAATTGAGAAAACTCCATCTATCATCTTGGGGTTAGTAGATTTCTTGCTCGGGGGTATGGCTAGAGCGCACGAGGCTCCATGACACCATTACGGTAGGGTGGAGAGCAAGCCTAGTATTCATGTGTATTATTCATTGAATCCCTAAAAAAAAAAAAAGTGCGTAATATTGTAAGTTGGTATTTTGTAGTAAAAGGAAAAGTTGGAATAGAGAAAGATTTATTTCATTGGCATGTAAAATCAATTGTTCTCAATATTATTTATAATATTGAAAGTTTGAAGGATGAATATAATATCTTATTCAAAAAGGGGAATGTAATAAAGTAAATTTTTATTCATTGTATGATGTTCATTACATTTCTAAACATTATTATAATTATGAGGGTTAAACTTTTTACTGAAATAAAGAAAGGAAAATGGGGTAGAACAAGCTCCTACTTTTGTCATACTCTCTTCTAAAATTATGTAACTTGGATTCTAGAAGAAGGTTCGCTATGTTTTTTTGAAATTGTAATAAATTGTGTGGTAGATTAGCCTTGTAGTATAAAGAAAAAAAATGATATAAATAGAGTTTCATGCCCTTCTACTACAAGTTGATTTGTTATATATTCTTTGTATTGTATAAATATTAAATTTTATTTAATATATATGAATATTGGTCATACATGTGCATTATACATCAAAAAATACTATGATATAAAATACATCTTATTTTATATTAATGTATTTTACACATTATATCTAACCTTAAAATATCAAATAATAAACTGAAGTTGCTTGTAATAAACTGAATTTAATTTTAATCAACTGAAAGTTAAAAATAATAAAAATAACTAAATCAAAATAGAGTTATTGAAATATTTTGAAAGATCATGCATGTGCCGGGCAAGTAAGCCTTGGGAGGGCTCGGCTTCCCTGGTGCCCTCCGAAATAATTACTTCTTATTCACGGTGTTATAATAGCAGCCATAAGCATGTATCTGTATTCATATTGAAATTAATAATTACAAAGGTAAAAAGCTTGATATTTGTTGCTAAGTTACTCAGGGCATGGTATAACCAGTACCTATCTTTCCTGGCAGCAATAAATTCATAGGTGCTATTATCCAAATTTCTGAAGATGCTTAATCGATCAAAAGAAGAAGAAAAATAAATTAGAGGGCAAGTAGAATAATTTAACTATGATTCCACAGCAACACTAAATGAACAGGGAATGCATTGTCAGTTTGTATCTGAAACCGATATGTATATGAACACATTTTTTTGTATACTTCTCTGCTTAACTTTTATTGATGGAGAGAAATATATATATATATATATATATAGCCTGCTCCCTATCTGAAAATTACAAAAGAAAATTGATAAACTAAAATTTACGTTCATTTTTTTTTATAGTCATCAATGCCTCCCTAAATGTTCCAGGAAACTCTTTTCTGAGCTGGGCACCCATTTAAACCTATAGGAAACATGAGAATATGAGTTTGGAAACATCCCGAGCAAATTCAAGCAATAAACAAATCATGGGTTTTCCATGAAGGGTGAATTTAAACACTGATTCCCACACCAGCTACTTCGAATCTCTGTAAGTAGCATGCATATTGTTAATTAGCCTGTGGCTAGTTGTAGACCATAGCAAATGTAAAACACACAAAAAAATAGAAGAAAACTGCTAAAAGAGAACGGTGGGAAATCTGGAAGTAGAAATCCTGTCAAGTCCGTTGCTGCAAGTTGCACGGATATCCATTTAAGACTGGCACCTTCCCTTTTTCCTCCCAAATCTCGTGACATTATTTAGCATTCATTTAGAATGTCAGGCTATCCTGTTTGTGCCAAGCTGTCGCTGTCGTTCACGGTTGAAAGAAAGAGAGTTGGTGAAATTTAGGTGTCATTTAATCACATCAAATTAATTATCTATATGTGGCTTACTTGGCTTACTTCTTTATTATTTTCCTTGGTAGCAGCAACTCCGTCTCACACTGCAAATATTTTGGAAGGGGCATCATTAATATCAGAGGTACTAAATTAGGCTCCCACCATTAATGATAGAAGTTGATGCACAATAATGAATATAGGTGTGGCATATTCCACTGGATACAACGCCTTTAATGGTGCTCTAAATAAATTATAATATAGTTTAATAAAATTTAAAATCTGCAAATCTATCTCCATACCTATACTCCTATTTCTTAGCTAATAATGTCCAATCGCCTTTCCTTTAGATAGCTCCTATCTCAATATTTTAATCCATAGGTAGGCAGGAGCATTGAGGCATATAAGGGAAGTTAAATGGGCATTAAACTGTTTAGCTTGGATATTTGGGAAATGAGACAACTGCCATTTAAGCAGATATGCATTGGGAGTTGGTGCCATCCCACTACTTTTAATTTCTAACTCTGGTGTAAGTATCAAGTTCCAAGATAGTGTCCACTGCAAATCAAAGTAAATGCATAATATTGTTGGTCTGTAGTTGATAAATATGAAAGAGTAAATAAAACCAAAGAGGTTATTTATAACGATTAAAATTAGTAATCATCATGGTATCAATGTTATAAATATTATTAAGCTCATATCACCGTTTCATAATATTATGTTTCTATTTTTTAATTTTTTTTAAATATTACATATTACATAGATTATATAGTTAAGCTGTGTCCAACAACATAAATAAAAAAAACAATAAGCTATAATTGTCCTACATCCACCTTAAAAGAAAAGAAAAAACAACAATGAATTAAAGTAGACAATGCTGACCGTAAGCACAAACTGCTGCTCCTTAACAACAAAAGAAAACAGCAGCAGATTACATAGAATAATTACTATCTATCAGCAAAATTTTTTTTAGTAAAAGTTGCTGTCCATAAGCATGGATTGCTGCCCCATAACAGCAAAAAAAGAGAGAAAACATCAGCAAAATACATAGTTTAAGTGTTTCCCATCAGCATAAACAACATAAGACCGACCCAGCAGGGTCAATCCATAAAACATAGCTGAGAATAACTATTGCTGGTAATGTTTCTATTGTCAAGGGTAGTATAAAAGTCAATAATGTTATTATTAACATTAAGGGTAATGTTAATATCCACGTTTATAATCCATAAAAAAAAAGTCTGATAATTAGAACAAATGCTCTAGCCCGTAAAATCCTTTCTTAATATTAAAGAGTAAATCATAATTGTATTATTGGTTAAATTAATAATAATGAGACCATCATTAATGTTGACTTAATAATAATATTATTGTCGCTTTATTGGTTGAAAAATAATAATTTTATTATTAATGTTTAAGTATGGTCATATAATAATATCACTGTCATGGTTAAGAAATGTTACTTTTATTACGGGTGAATGGTAATATTATTAATGTGATTTTGCAATATGAGCTCATCATCAGGGATTATATATATATATATATACCTAAACAATAACATTAATAGTGTGGGTAACTAATATTGTTATTATTAAAACTAAATAATATTATTATTGTTAACATTTGAGAAAGGACTAAATAAATACACACACACACACATATAGTTGACATAGACAAGATCATCAAGTGTGATATCATCTTTGCATGAAATAGAACTATATTCTCAGGCATATGAATCTTGTTTAATAAGAACAACTTTATAATTCTTTCGAGGACTATTATTGCCTTGCAGTAGATTAAATATGTAATTTAGGACATTGTCATGCACCCAGTACTCGGATAAATTTTTGGTGCTAGTTTATAAAAGAATTAATTATCTTGAATAAGACCAATCAAATAAATTTTATCGTGAGACTCAAGGGAGCCTTTGGTCCTTATCAAATATATCTTAACCTCATCAACCCAAGGAGGGCATAATTAATTAATCGCATAGATAACTTTAGCATCAACGCTTGGCTCTCATAATGATTAGTGTTTTGTCTCAACCTATTGGGTGCTAACTAACTTAATTAATGTTTTTTTTTTTTTTAAAGTTACAAAAATTGTTGGGTTTTCTAGTAAGAATTATGGGCATGACATAAACCTAATTTGAAATTGTCAAGGGTGATAATTTACGATGCTACATTAATCCCCCACTTTAGTGATATTATGAACCTATGCTCATGCTTACACTATTTAATAAGGATAAGTCAAGAAGGGTTCATTTATCAAAACATTGAAGAGATATGATGGCATTAAATATAGGGGATGTGCTAGCCTCTGGGATCAAAATCCTATGACACAAAAATGTAAAGACAAAGGAACATAGATACAAAGTGCAATGAAGTATACAAAATGAAGAAAAGTAAAGTAAAAACTAACATAATTCAAATAATACATGATGCAAACACAATGGAAACACCATGAAAACATGATGTAAAAGAGGTATGGAAATCATGCACTAGAAAGATCCATAGAATTCTTACTAGAATCCACATCCAAGGTGTTTCATGAATCATAGGCTAACAAAGTCTAGTATTTTCAGGTGACCCATGAAATAAATCACCACAGGGTAGAGAAGTTTAATATTCACTACATGAACTTTGATAAGAAATAACATAGGCTAGTGAAGTTCAATATTCACTAGGTGAGTTTCTTTCATGGTAGCAAATCAAAAAACACAAGGCCTAGTGAAGTTTGATATTCACTAGGTGGGTTCTCATGTTAACCATACCAAGAATTATAGTCCTAGTAATTCTCATAAGGTGCTACAAAATATGACCAATATGCCAAAAATGTATCATAAAGTTCAATGTGTTTGAAAAAAGTGAAGCACATAGTGGAATGCATGCCCTCACCTTAAATTAATTACTAATTCCAATCAAGAGAAATTTCCTTTTTTGGTAGAATAGAATAATATTTTATTATAATACATGAGAGCTTGTTGGGTAACACTATGCCAAATGATATGTTCCCAAAAAAGTTGATTCATGTGACAAGGGGTTGCCCCAAAAATAAAGATGCATTATTTAACAAGAAAAATATAGAACATAAGGGATTCATAGATCAAGGGTTAATATAGACAAATGTTAATGTATAATATGATCATGCTCTAAATTAACATCATTACCAAAATACTTACAAAACCATGAACAGAAGAGAGGAAAGCAACATTAAGACAAAAAGGTTTTGGGTCAACATGGAAGAGACCCAAATGTCTCAATTCATTGCATCATTCCCAAAAGAAAAAAAACACAATGTTCACAACATAAAGAGGAATGGAGATATAAATAGATGAATTCCATAATATATTCATTTTCTTTGTATCCTTATGCAAACAAGAACAAAAAGTTTCATCGAAAGAAAACTAAAAACCAAAAATACACACTAGAGCACATAATGAGAGATTGCATCACATGAAAAGAAAACACATAAAGACACAAAAGGGGTACAACACATGCAAGTTGATCTAAAGAAAATTGTTTGTATCCCAATATTGCTCATCATATGAAAGGTAGAAAATACACTAAAGCAACTACAAATAGTGTGATACAAGGAGAACTACCACATTCAACACATGGTGAGTCACTCTCCTCAAGAGGATCATTGTGGTTCCACCATCTAAATTTATTGAT
>VDFB02024236.1:0-13919 GCA_007258455.2 Sequoia sempervirens
CACCATTTTTAGGGGAAGTGCCTCGAAAGGAATGAATGGTCAAGATTAAGCCAAGATGCATAAGATCAAGGGCCAGGGTGAGTTGAGAACTCTAATGGAACCCCTCAAAAAAATTCCTGGTTCCACCTTAAGTCTATGAAAATCTTGGCTTGGGTCCTCATTTCTGATATTTGATTGTGTCCCCATCACTGTATTAGGGTTTTTATGTTGGTTAAAACCTTGCAGAAGTGGTCTACAAATGTTGCAACCCTTGATCGTTGCATTATTGTAGTGACTTGTGTTCCTGATCTTCGGTTGCCTAAGTTATGTTTTATGTTATTCACTGACGTCAAGTGATCGGTCCCTCATGTCTAGGTCTAAATTTTTCATTTCTTATAAGGTTAAGTAAAGGACCTTTTAGCCTTTACATTCTTTTCATTTCATGACTTAGAAGTTCTCGAGTTCATTTTCTCATGTCATCCTATGGGATCCCCTTCATTAGAACAACTTAAATGCAAGTGCTCAAAGTTTCCACTTAAGTCCTAATGACCATTATACTTTATCACTCATCATTTATTTCTTCATAAATGCATTTTTGAATTAGCGACGAGCAATAAAACAATGTTTTCTTTGATATCGCTCAGCGCAGATAGCTGCTAGAGCTCTTAAATAGAATGAGCGATGAGTAATGTTTCTTAAGGGATTGCTTATCGCCAATGGCTTTTGAGCCTTCAAATTTGTAATAGCAATAAGTGATGTCTCATTTTTTTGTTCTTATCGCTCATCGTGAATGGTCATAAAGTGATAAATTTAGATCAGCAACGAGCGATATGATGAGATTTTCTTTACATCATGTGATCACAGATATGTTTTAAATGCTAGGCTCCACATTAGCAATGCACAGTGCACATTGTAAACTTTGTAAAATCCTCCCATCACTAATTGCATGCAAACTATATGAGGAGAATTAGAAATGAGCGATGGTATTCTCTGAAAGGTTTCTTTTCGCTAATATGATAAGATCTTATGTGTGACATCTTTTGTACCATTTATTTTCATGTAGGTGTACGCTTAAATCGATGTCTTCACTACATCTCTCATCACGATAGGAGCCAAAGTGCAAGTTGAAATAGTGATGTGTGGGATGGAAGGATGAATGTAATCAAGGAACAGGTACGATCTAAGGGTTGAGGATTCACGCGTGTTATCTCTCAAAATGCAGGTTTGAACCACTCAGAGGTAATAAAGAAAACTTGACCTTTGTTCATTTCCTAAAGCAATTTACCCACATTGGCAAATGGGAGTGGATAAATGAGTTTTATTTTGGTATAAATTGGTATAAGCAATATCAAGGAAAAAATCTAATGTGTTCATATGATAAAATTGAATGAAATTAAACAATGAAATAGAAGAGACTAGTGCCTTATTGGGTGTACGAAGTCAAATGAAAATCTGAAATGAGTAACTTCTTTCTGGCATAAACTAAAATTGTTTAGCATATAGGTTTAAGTTTATAACTAGTATAAACATGCAAGAATGTGATTACCAAGTTCTTCTTAATGATCCAAATGAGATTCCCTAATTACTATGATTGACTAAAAGGACTTAATCTTTCCTTGAAAGAACCAAATAATCCAACCATACAGATACAACAAGTGTGCACTGATAAACTAAAAAAATATCCTTGATATATCAGTTTAAACAATTAGAAAACATCAACCTTGGAGACAACTTCAGCAATACTTTCAATTAGCACAACATACAATTGATACCAAAAAAATGTCACCACATCAAATGAATTCAATTGAAATCTCCATTATTTCAAACATGCATCATAGTTTCAAAATTGTAAACATTTTGTATCCCATCAGATTTTTACTCGACTTCGCTTCCTCGTTTCGTCAAAATGGTATTTATATATTACACATGAAAGGTCGCTACCCACTGTATTCTAATCCATGGAAATCCTTATTCGAGCTTTACAAACATTCATCGTGACACCCACTAGGATATCATGTAGTTTCGGCCGACGCCTTGAGTCTCTTCGACCATTTAATAGATTATATATCGCCATGTTGTCCGCAGCCCTATCGAGGTTTCGCAGCCCCCACGCCTATCCCCTTTCAGTCATGAGTGTATCGCTGTGACATTGAGGGTCGGGCGAAAATTCCACTGCCTACTCAAGTCTTACCGAGATGTTTCCTTTAGTTTGCTTTCTGATTGCCGAGACATAATAGTTTCTTGCTGATGGAACTTCATTTGACATGAGCTTCCTATCTCTCCCCACTGAAGCCAGTCTCGCCAATGACCAATCCTTCCAAATGTGTCACCAAGTCTTTACCAATACAATGCTTATCATTGTGACATAGGGGGTTAGTAAGACTCCCTGAATTCATCCCAATGACAATGACGAAATCCACCTTTTCTTTATCAGTAAGACCAAGTGAATACTCTAGGACATTACACTGATAACTCTTGTCTAGGCGACATGTCACTTTATGCCTTGATCAGTAAGACACAAATGAGCTCGATATGACTTATTCCAATAACTGTTGTCTTGCCGATAGGATCCTCTAGTCGCTGAGATTGCAAACTGTGTCTGCCCGATGTGTATTACTAAATAAAATTTTATCGATACGACAATCCTGATCTCTTGTCGATAGACTGCAAAAGACACATGTTAGTATAAAATGCTTTATGGATCGGTGAGACCTATATCATCTCTTGCCGATATGATTTATACATTCAAATGCTCGGGGTTAGATGAATTCTATGGGACCAAATGACAAAATATGGGAAAAAATGTTATGCAAAGTGGATTTTTGTGCTTATGGTATGGAATTCTTTAAACTCACGAGTATAAACAACTGTAAAATTTTCAAAA
The DNA here is from genome assembly GCA_007258455.2 of Sequoia sempervirens. Lineage (NCBI taxonomy): Eukaryota > Viridiplantae > Streptophyta > Pinopsida > Cupressales > Cupressaceae > Sequoia > Sequoia sempervirens. The sequence continues at coordinate 2,864 of VDFB02024236.1, forward strand.
TTTTACAGTTCTAATAGGTAGGATGTTTACATCGTCGATGAGGTCGATGAAGGATGAGATTCATCTGCAATAGGCGATGATTATTGATAGAACAAGCAATGTGGTAGGATCCTGAGGATTTCCGTAAAGTAGAAAGGGAAGCAGTGAAAGAACTAGAGAACCATTGATGAAGTTTTAAAATAGGATGATCCAACAAACTAAGCTTCATTGCATGAATACTTTCATCGCTGATTGCACCCTAAAATTTGGGGAAGATCAACGATGAGTGATGAAGCATATGAGGAAATTTTCTCTCTAAGAGGAACTATTTTGTGTACTTCGTCGATATTAATGAAAAAGCACAGACTAGGTTGATGATACATGTTGATTGATAGATCGTAATGCTTGAGCTAGCATCATTGTTTTCTATGAGAAAGTTGCTAAAGGAATAAAAAACAAGGCTCATATCACCATGGATGAAGTTTTAAATGCTTTAAGATCAACGGCCTAGACTCAAAGCCAAGCTGTTAAGTTATCAACTCCCTCGTGTGAGGAGCTCTTGAATCATTAATTCTGCATACTTCAAAATGCATATTTAATATAGATTGCTTGTTGTTCACCTTTGTCATAATTTAGTATGTAGTGAATGAGAGGTGTGGGTTAGTAAAGAATTGTGTGAGTATTAATTATTCCTGAGTTAGGAAGTAGACATTCTTGTCTTAAGTGAGTATGTTTGCAATGGTAGTTCGAGATTCTGAGAAGTTGAGTTTGTTTGAGTCTAAGGAAGATGCTCTTGAGGATGAAATTGAAGCACAAGGAGCTCATAATATGCCAAAAGGTAGAATGGGACTCAATAAATTCAAGAATGGTGACAAGGAGAATTACCGTCAACAAGGCCAGATAGTTTTAGAAGAATTAGTCAAAAACAAAGAGAAGAGGATGGTGGAATATGAAAAAGGAAAAAAAGGAGAATAAGCATTGTAAGGCTTATCTGGAAGGACGTAATTCTCCATGTGAGGTTTCTAACAACCCTTCAGACAGTGAGGGTGACACTAATCCAGAGGGTGATTATTATCCCCTCTCCCTGGTACCATCTAAGGATTCTGACAAGGAGGAGGTGATGGTTATTCTAGTCTCGCCATGAGCAAAACATGGGCGAGTATCCTCTAAGATTGATGACTCGGAGTGATGACTACACCCTTTTTTTTTTACAAAACCATGCCCCTTTTTTTAGGATTTTCCTATTTAGCACTCATGTGATTTCTTGTTTCTAGCGCTAATGTGGAAAGTTTTCGGGTTGGTGTGTAGGAGAAGTGTCAAACTAAAGGACCTTGGCAGTGTGTATGTTGTTTTTGGAAGGTATATAAGTTTGTGTTGGAGCTACTATTGGAGAATATTCTTTGGTCAACAAGGATGAGGATTCAACATGATTGCAACAAACTCTTCCTTTTGAGGAGCTAGCATGTCTTCATTCGAGGAATATGGAATGCAGTCTCTTACTCTTCCATTTTCCTTAATGATTGCATATAATAAACTGAGAATGTCTCGAATTCTAGGGCAAATGAAATGAAATGTAAATGTAATTAAGTATGGCGTTTGTTGCTCCCTTGTTCTATAAAAGGGATATCAGGGCTTATTAGGAGGTCAAATTTTGAAGTCTCAATAGGGTTTTAGGTGAAAGCTAAGTTTAGAAAAGGCACTTTGGATAGAATACTGATAATAGGCTAGTAGTTTGTCTTGGATATGAAATCATGTATGTAGTGATCTTAAATGAGTTTATAGAAATTACTGATATTGAAACAAATATCAGTCTAGAAGCAAATACTCTCCTATGTATGTTCCTTACAAGTTACAAATGAGAAATACTAATGTTGTTATCATTTATCTTCAGATGTTCCATTTGAATGTATTACTTTGTTTGCATCTTTAATTCAAGGAGTTAATTAAAATGCTTGAATAGGGTTATAAATTATGTAAGGAATTGATAGGATTCATAAGAAGTAAATGTTCTAGGAACGGTGAGTTTTCATAAATGCAAAGCAGTATGAAAATAGTCCGATTATCTCTAAATTGAGTAGTTTACATATTATTGATCCTTACATATTTGACTCTGTTGTTCCAATTGATGAGACACTGATCATTTTGTTGGAAAATCTTGCATAAAATGAATAAATAGTGTTATGGGCCTTGGACTTAAGATAAGAAAATATTCATTTAAAATCTTTTCAAGGGTAGTGTAAGTGGGGAGTATCCCCAATTCCTAGCAAATAGATGGTCACTCATTCAAAAATCCGCCAAATCTTCAATGAGAAAGATTTTATTTGCAATAAATAGGAATCAATCTGTGTATAAATGTGTTACTAATCAAATATACTTCATGAAAACACAAATGGGATCACCCTCCCAGGTTTCATAGAGCCTAAAGTGAAGGAGTAAGGATCAAAACATCCTATACTCGTTGTGTTGACCACTAACCTTGCAGTTCTTCACCATAAGATCGGGCTACTTTTTAGAGAATTGCTTCGTTCTACTAGAAAAAAACACCAACAAACTCACAGGCCCTCACATCTTGACATGTGGCGGGTGATAGGGAAGGAAAGGAATGATGTGGAGGTGATGTGGAGGTACTAGGTTGTACCTTGGGAAGGGATAAGATCTAAACATAAAGGAGGTCCTTTTCCACATGTGGATGAGAAGACATGTGAGGAATTAAAAATTCCTCAAAAATCCTCATGGGGATGGGAGAAAGAATTTTAAATTCTTTAAAATGCCTTGGGGGATTGAATGTGAATTAAAAATTCACATGGGGAAGGGGGTGCCTTCTCAAAAAGAGAAAGCATTTAATGCAATTGACTTAGGACACATGCCATAAATGGCATGGAGATTAGGTTAGGCTAAGCATGTGATTAAGGTTTTGCAAATACTTGATTAGAAGAATTAATGACAAATTAGAGGCAAGTGGGTGATTATGGAGGATGTGACCCTAATGATGATTAGAGGTGTGCACATCCTAATCATAGATTAATTAAATTAATCTAGATTAAAGAGGGTTATGGAGGATGTGACATGAGGAGAGAGAAGAAATGAATTAAAAAAAAATTAATTCATAAAAGCTAAAGTGACTAAATTAAATAAATTGGGGTATTTATTTAATTTAGAGATGAGAAAGGGTAAGGTATTTAATTGATTTATTAAATACCTTGGGGACATTAGGATGTAGGTCAATATTAATCAAATAATAATTATTTAATTAATGTTGGTAAGGGGCGTACGATAGAGGAATACAAGGGGTGAATTTGACCATATGGGGGTGATCAAATTCAGGTGTCTACTGTAGCAAATCCCTTTGTGATGGAATGGATAAAGCCTCCCACATAGTAACATTCAAATTGGATTTTTTCATTTGATCCACTATGTTGAAGGGAAACTGACTGGGTCTAGAAGGAACCTTAGGAACAGTAAGGTCTGCTCTTGCTATTTGGGTGGCCATAGGTTGCTATATTGCTTTCCTAGGCCTACTAGTAGGTTGATTTGATTGTGGAACATCTATTGTTCTACCTATTGGTCCAACATCTGCACTTTGTTGAGGTTGTTGAGAGACTAATGATTTCCCAACCATGGAAGATGCACCGCCCTCCATTGCTCTTTTCTTTGATCTTGTATTCTAAGTTATTGTATCAATAGCTGCTTGATTTACACCACATAAATATTCTTGATGCCAATTGACCAATGAGGATTCCTCATGTGCATGATTTTTTACCACTAGCAGTTGGTTGATTTATGCCAATTTATTGCCATGAAGTAGAGGTTTCATTATGAACCACTAGAGTTTGTACAAACTCTCCATTTTGGCAAGCATTTTGATTATGAGCTTTCTCACAAGGGTAACACCACTTATGCTCTTGGGCTAGATTATTTTTCACTGGTACCAAAGCCTTAGAAGTGCTAGTAGCAAGTGGATGTATGCTATTCAAGGGTTTGGTATGATTCCACTAACTTTGTCCTTGATAATGTGGCCTATTTTGCTGATAACCTTGACCTTGAGGCTAATAGGGCCTACTATTTTGAGCTTGTTTCCTATCCATTACTATTAACTTATTGTTCATATTTTGGAGCAAGGTTCCCCAATCTTCTAGAAGTGCAACAGAAGTAGAAGGTTGGCTCGTGGAAACCACTAGAATAGGAGCCACTAGGACATGAGCTATTGTTGGTTGCAAGGGAAGCTCTAGAAATAAAGGCATTGGTGGCCTAGGAGCTATATTCCCATCTTGAATTAATCAATTTTATGCCCTTATGGCAATATCATATGCACCTAGTAAGGTAAAACCTCCCATATATTGAATCATAACAGCATCACTTTTGAGAGCTTTTAAGAAATAAAGGAAGGCATACTTAGTGGAAGGTTTCACTAAGGTGGGGATTCTATCCCAAGTCTTCTAAAATATGTAATGGAAGTCACTCATGAATTCATGAGGTGTCCTCTTAATTTTTTCAATTGTTTTACTAGGGATAAGTGGTCACTTTTTTCTTCAAAATGCTTGCATAATTTCTCACCTAACTCATCCCAATTGTGAATGGAGTTGGCTGGAAATCCTCTATACCACTGCAATGCTTTACCCTTAAGGGAAGTGGAAAACAACCTAACAACCACATTGTCTTCTATTACATCATGCACTAAGCATATATTTTCCACATATATGATATGCTTTGTTGGAGTTGTGGATGTTTCACCAATGAAATGAGGGATACTTTTGAGGGCATTGATTGGTGTATCATCCTTTTGGGCTAAAATTAAAGGGCTCTTACCAATAAAAGACACAAAAGGGTTGATTCTTGGGAAAATCTATATGGAATAAATTCATATGTGTATGAGTATCAAGTGTTCTAGCTTGGGACAATCTACCCATAGGTGGTGTAGATTAAGCTCTAGGAGATGGATTTGAGCTTCTATCTCTCCTAATGGGTGACAAAGACTATATATTTATTCTTCTTATAGAAGAAAAAGATGGTAAATATGGTAACTTAGTATATTGATAAATACCTCTAGAAGATGCCCTTGTTTGAATTTGGGGAATGAATACACAAGTTCGCCTCGTAACAAGGAGTTCTGGGCAACAATTCAATCACCAAATTTGGTGTAGAATCCTCCCTTGAACACAAAGTGACCAGGTACTTTGTTTGAGAGCCTCTTCAAGGATAGAATGTTGAGAGAAGCACCACTCTCTCAACAAGGTGAAGTGAAATTTCTTCTTGTCTCACTAGGTGTGCCAAAAATTGTTGTCACATAAAACTGTACCTACTAAACAAGGAGTTCAATTTTCTAATGAAACAATGGAAACAACCTCAAGGTGTGGCACCTTGCACGAATGAGGTTGAGTCTCCAAAGAAGGTTGACTTCCTGTTCTAATCTAAGTACAAATGTGTTGATCTTAACCCAACACATGAAAACCCTATTACTACTCTAATCTAACAGCTCACAAGGAAAAGAGATAGAAGGATAACATGAAATGGAATGAAGGTGATACACCAAGATAGAATTTGTTTTTTCTTTACTTCAGATTGCTCAATACAATAACCAAAATTACTAAGATACATATTCAGACATGAAGGTAAAGAATCTTACTAAAAAATGAAAGAAATAGTTGTGATGGGGTGATCCCACAATAGTGGTTTACAATTTTTGGCCAAACTAGACACTGAAATTATTATTTTTAACTAAATCTTCACATTCGGGCACCTATAGCGGCTAAATCGTGAGGAATTTGAAGATGATGCAAACTAAATTCTTGTCACATTTTGTCAGTAGATTCTAAAAATATTTTTTTCAAAATTTTTGGAATCAGATTGCACTTCTTTTTCCATCTCCCATGAAAATTGGTTTTTTCATAAAACATCATTTTTAAAAAGTGGCACACACCGTATAATGCATAACTTTTTTTCCATGAAGGATAAAATTATAACTCAAGTTTGAATTTAGATTTGTAACTCCGATATCTAGTGCTTCCACTTGGTTAGATAGTTTTTTATTGAATATTTTTCTTTAATCAAGTTTCGAAGTCAAACCAATTACAATTCAGACATAGCGCAACCATATAACGAGTAACTTTTTTTGTATATATCAAAATTCAATTCTTTTTTTTTGTTGGATTAAGGAATTCAATATCTGGTGCACTCATATTTTTCAAAAAAATAAATGATAATCTGTTATTTTTCCACATGTGGAGAACAAAGACCTTCATTTTCAATGAAAAACCTATGTAAATAATAAAACTAAAAAAACAAATACATAATAAAATCAAAACATATTAAAATTATATTCTTTGGATAGCTCGTTCTGAGGACTACCTGATTCCAGTTGGGTTTGTGAAGACTCCTCCATTTTCATCCTCAACCCAAGCTTCAAAGCGTAAAAATTAAGGTTTTTTTTGTGTTTTAGGGGGAGAATAAGGAATAAGGGGGGTTCATTTGAACCCCCTTAAATATGCATTTTTCTTTTATTTTTTGGGCGAGAAATATGGGCCCAATAATTAATGGGTTCACTCGAACCCCTTTTTGGTTTAGTCAAACTTGTAGGTTCATTCAAACCCCTAAAACCAAGTTTTTTGCCATGGGGTCATTTTTTCTCAATTTTCCTTCCTCTATCAAATTGTAAACCACTATTGTGGCTTCACCGGATGATAGCTAGATTTCATTAATATAAGGCATAACGCCAGACTTTATAATGGAAGAATTACAGTGTCTACAAAATAAAACTATGAGAGGATCCTAAAATGAGAACCCTTAGAAATAATACAAGTGTTACCTTTATAGTTCAAGCACAACTTAGTTGATCTCAACCAAACCCTAATCCTACCTTGGGTTAGAAACTAGCAGAAATCTATCCAAACTAGGGTTTAGCCGACTAGATCATGAAAACCATGTGGAAGGATGCAAGCCCAAGATGCACAAAGACCTACACGCCATGCCTCTGTAATGAATATTGTACAAAACCCCTCCAAAAATTCCCCCATGAAATCAATGATCTAGGTATGGGGAAAGAAGAGAGGACAAAAATTAGCTTTTAATGAGCATGGGTGCCCATGAGATCAACCATAACGATCAAAAAGCATAATAAATGTTGTCCTCGAGCCTCAAAAATCAAATAGATAAGTGAGAAGGTCACTCAATGCATTAATGGAGCCACCATGAAAAAACATTCCAAAATGCAGAAGGTCGAGGCATCGAGCTTGAAAGGAAATCCTTGCTAGCTCAAGAATTAAATGGCTTGGAACTTCGCAAGACTATCGCCAGGGAGTCAGGCATCAAAGATATCTTGTGCTACCTACTAAAGAAAAGAAGACCAGAGCAGAGAATTGTGAACACTAGAACCCACCGAAGGTTGGGATTCGGGCCTACCTCACACCACATGTTGAGGACTGAAATGAGGGAAGTCGAAACCACCAAGTTCGCAAGCTAGAACCTGTCAGGCCTTGGGAAGAAGGGTTACCTCTTACCAGGTAAGAGGTAAGGTGAAAGAAGGAATCCTGACCTCCAACATCCAAAGGGTTTAAGTTGGCTGAAACTTTTGAATGGCATGTCAGAGGTTGGGCGAGAGGGAAAAGGAAGATGAAAGTGGGAAGCTTGATCTCTTACCACTAAAACAGCAGATCGGGGATTGGGGATCGAAGGAAGAGGCTACCTCTTACTAAGTAAGAGGTGAAGTGGAAGTCTGATATCCAATGCCTGAAATCAACATTGGAAGTCAGAGATTAGAGGGAGGTGATGGGCGAATGGAAAGAAAATGGTAACTAATAGGAGGGAAACCTGATGCCTAAATTTTGAAAAGGAAAGACTTAAGAAATTTTTTAAGAACTTGGTCGGGCTTTGGGGATCAGGAGGGAGGGTTACAACTTACAATGAGAAGTGGTAAGGCTTAAAGGAGAAGGCCAAAGGCTGATGCCCAAAGCATTAGAAGAAGAAAGGGAGAAAAGACAGCCAGAACAACTTGAAACTTGACACTTAGCCAATTTTAGGACTTCCTCGAGGGAGACTTATGCAAGATGGCCCATGTAGGATCTCTCAAATCAGTTATCAATGATGGGTCATCAAAGAGTGGCATGAAATGTCAACAATCTCCAGAATATTTTTAATCCCTTAAAGTAACTCCAAACCTTTATGATCAAAAATAAGTAAATTTCTCATACCGTTAAGGAGAGGAGTTGCTTGAGAGTAAGCATTTTATTTTATTAAAAAATCTTCAAACTCTCTAAGTCTTACTTCCAAAGAGTGAATTTGATCAACAAAAACCATAAGAGAAGATTCTCCAATTATGGGAGAGGAAGAGTTAGAAGGAGAGGTTGGTGGGGTATGTGTTTCAACTTCAATAGGAGGAAGGGAGAAATCAACAGTCCCATAGAGAACTCCTCAAAATCTAGACCTTGACATGGAGGATTGAACTATCTTCTAGACCCCATATCAAGATGTTGATAACTCCTTCTGACTACGTGCTCAGAGGTAGCAAATTGGGTTGTGAAGCTCATAAAAAATGTCACAACGCTCTATCCAATACACATATTGATAAGAGAATAAATTTTTTTGACAAAAAGACAAAGGGAAGAATAGTTTCACATCGGGTTCACCAAAATATAGAGGAGGATATTTGCTACTCCCGAGTCTCTAGGACAAGAAGAGTCTATAAGGAGAAAATGGTCCTCAACTACCTCAAAGGCAAAGCTTAGGTGGCAAAGGCGGAAAGGCAAGGAGTTTTTACTGCAATTTATGTTTTAGGATAGATTTTTAGAAAAAAGACTTTAGGAATTGAAAGAGCAGACTTCAGAGGTCTCAAGAGCAAGTTGGCTAGCCCTCGACCAAAGACAACAATGCGGTGCGCAAAAGTCCCTGTAGCGCGTTATGGTCTTGAACGATCTGAGAATAAAATATGCTCAAGAAATGCATGGAGTCTACTATCTATCTGGAAACTAAAGTCTAAATATTCTACTAAATTAACAGAATGCTAAAATAACAAAAATAACAACATGAAGAAAACTAACATGCAAAGATTTAAACTAAACGAAACAGAATAATGAGAGAAGAGAGGAATGAACTCAAAAGAGTTCCAATGCTATGCAACCTCCTGTAATGCTCCAAATGAAAAATTTGCTCACATAGAAATAAGAAAAAACTTTGGGGTTGTTTCAGGGCTTGCCTTAGTCAAACCCTTGTTTTGGTGTTTCCACCTCCACGAACAACCAAGTAGACAAATAGAAAAGAAAGTAGACAATAGCTAGATAGATTGATAAGATATAGAAATTGACAAGCTAAAATATAGATATGCTACTTGACATAAAACACGATAATGCAATAAAAAGAGTGAAGATACCTCCCCTCAAGCAAGCTAACAATGTCGAAGGAGAGCATGCAACACTTTGGACAAGTTGAGAGAGTTGATGTGTTGATGTGGAAGCCAAGAACATGCAAGAAAGCTTGAGAAAATGGTGTAGAGATGGGGTAGAATGAGAAAGTGAGAGCTAGAATGAAAGATTGAAAGAATGAGTTGAGATAATGGAAGAATGGAAAGATAGATTGAAGGAATGAGAGCTTGAATGGAAGAATAACATGCATGAAGTCATTTTCAGGGGCGTCTACAACCACTGAGGTGTTACACTTAGCGGGCAAGCAGAAATGTAACGTCCAAAAAACTACAGAGTTGTGAATCTTTTCAGAACGTTTGTGCGACACATAGACGTCTATGCGTCACACTAGCATCTGTGCTAAAAAAACACTTAAAATCTAAAAACAAAGGGTTTAAGGATGGAATTAAAGGTAAGTGAAAGGGGAAATTTGTATTATTGTCTTTTATTAGGCTAAAGGGGAGGTTGTGTATTGTGAAATTTCCTGGGGTGCAATTTTATGACACTACACTAATGAAATCCTTCCATCTGTCTTAAAGGGGAAAGGGTACCACATAGAATGTTTAAGAGACCTAAATATACATATTGAGCATGCCATCTATAATAAACTTAATCTATTTTCCCTTGTGACCCAAAATAGAGAATGTTATTTTGTATAAATTGTTAAATTGAAATGTGGCCCAAGAGAGAGAGACACTATCATGTTCCAACTTATGGTAGAAATTGCAAATAGATAATTTCGAAATCTACATTCTTAGGAACTTCTTATCTATAAACGATGGTTTCTAAGTTACACTATTAACAACACTCTAATAATTTATTATATTCTTTGTTTTTCTCTATTTGTTTGGTCCTAACTATTTGACAAGATAAACCCCAATGCTGCTATCAAATGTAACATGACACTCTGAAGATAATTAAAATCTTTTAGATATTATAATGACATCATCAAATATTCTTCTCCTAAGAATAATCAAGTCAAAATAATGATAATCAAATATAATTTTATTCTAACCAAAAAACAATTATCAAATAATAGTATGAAACTAAATTCACAAATAATTCTTTGTAAAATACATTTTCATAACTTAATACCTACATCTTCATCCCAAACTCAATCATCAAACTACTCAACAACTTGATCTCTATTTTTTAAACACTTATTTCATATGCATTCCCAAAAACATCAAATTATTAACTTCCATGCATTACCAAAAAAAATCAAATTTTAACTTCAAACTCAATTTAACAAGCATAAGACTTACCACAAGAACTTACCCACCTATTATAACAAAGATGACTCATTATTACCTTGTCCAATCAAATCAAGAAGTTTCTACTCAAGTAAAGGGGGGAGTTGGGCACTTCTCGCCTTCCAATGAGTAGTTAGACCATGATTGAACTCCACTAATTCTCCTTCTTTGATTGAGTTTATTTAGTCTTTCAAAAGTTAGTGTTTCCATTTGTGCTTTGTTTTGCTTCAAAATATTGACATGTTTATAATTGGTTTAGTGGTACAAATTGCCCAGTATCTAGGTCAACTACCAACCACCACAACATCTTCTATCTACAAATTAATATAAATTATTCAATAAATTCTAGAAAGAATAAAGAGAAGCCAGCGTTTTTCGCACTAAAATTTTGGGTGGTTCCATCAAAGGAGCATTATTATTGCATACGATACTTTA
>VDFB02024237.1:0-23548 GCA_007258455.2 Sequoia sempervirens
GGTATTGTAGTCCGACTGTACTTGTGACGCCTGGGTTACCAAAATTTCATTCGGGTATGCCGACTCCTCTTCCTCCATCCAAGAGAAGAGTGTCTAGTCTAGAGCTATATCTAGCTCCTACTCTATAGACATTCCTTGCATTTGAGTGGTGAGAACTGTGTTCTCCATTTGCTGAGAGGCATATGCATGGCCTCCCAAATTGGGCATGATGCATTGATTACGTTGCTCTGCTATCTTCTGTTGTAAATTCCCTTGCAAGCAATTTCGGGGTATGCGTGCATCATTGCAAGGGCAGCAACATGGATTAATCTCCTCAGCGAGATTATTTTCTCCCACTACCAGCTCTTTACTCGAACTAGGATAGACAGTCTGCATCGGCATAGTCACGGGCACAACCTAATTGCTCTATTGAGCTTGGGCATTACTGAGCGATCTATCCTGGCATTGATTCTGCTGAAAAGGAGGTTTCTCACCTTGGTAGTTTTGGTAAGCAAGCTTCTGGTAGGAATACTATTGCTGCTTCATACTGGTTGATTCATTTGTCATGGTTCACAATTGCTCCTTCATGTCATTCATCTCGGTTGTCAGGGGATTAGGCACTGGAGCCACACTCGACGTCATTCCTGGGTACACATACATAGACTGCGTGGTGCGGGAATGCTCGTTGAAGCTACCACTAGTCTTGCTAAGGTCGATTTTGGGAACAATGGCATGATAGGTCGCAATGCCAATTTTTTGGTAGCAATAAGATTGTTCTCCGTGGTGATGACAAGGCTATATGCATCAGGCAAGGTATTTTTGCCAAGAGATTGTAACATCACAAAAATATCAACATTTATAGACTTAAGATAAAACATGAATGCTAGATCCGGAGGTGGTTGACTGCCGACAGGGACCCTCTGCCAAGTTGAATGAAACTGAGCATTGTAATCGGCTAAAGCTTCATGAGGAGCCCACTTTATATTAGCCAGCTGGTAATATAGTGAAGATTTGTCGCCATTATTTGAGAAGCACTTATAGAAAGGATCTCTGAGCTGATCCCAAGTGCCAATTGAATTAATCAAAAGAGTATGATACCAGTCCAATGCCTTTCCTCTGAAAGAGGCTACGAGCAACCACAAAGCCACATTCTAGTAAGTAATGCCATGAACCAGACATACATCAACTACGTCTTACAAGTGCTCTGCTGGAGTTTTTGAATCATCCCAAGTGAAATTTGGGACAACCTTTAAGGTGAAAGTTGGGATTTGAGCCCACTTAGCGAGTGGTACAGGGGCTATCAAAGGGCTACCAACATCCCAGGCTACAAAATTTCTAGCCATTTGCACAAGTGGCGGAGGGAGAGGTAGAGGTGATGTATTAGCTTGTTGACCTTTCACCTTGATTGAAACTAGTGGTGGTACAAGCAAAACAGGGGTTTTTGCGGTTTGAGATCTAGTGGTGGGCCTATGGCTCATACACTCTTTTGTATTGTGAACGTTTTAGTTCATCCCATTGGGCATGCCAGAAAAAGAACTGTTGATGCAAAATTTTGTAGGCAACAAGCTTATGGAAAACTTAGCTATTGGGGGACTTGTGTGCGTAGCTAAGTGACCTCCAGGGTTTTATCGAAGCCAACTCTTCATTTTTTAATGGGGGGTGAGAAAAGGGAAAGAAGATAAACATCAAACAAACAAATCTAAGCTAAGGTGATGTGCTAAATCAGTAATGAAATAAGTAAGCACATTGTAGAAACAAAGGCTCAAATAGTGACTAGCGTATATTAAAGAGACGATTCCTGAGCACCTCAAACATACAAGTATCAAACCATTTGCATAATATAACCCACACAACATAAGCTAACACAAAAGAGTAGCAACATGATTTTTATTATGCTAAGCCATATAAAGATTACAAAATCTTGGAATAGATGTTCATATATTCTCAGAAAATGCAAGCACAATCTAATGTCCTATCAAATGCTTGAAAATAGAGAGGCCGAACAGGTTGGCACAGTCTGCAAGTTCAGATTTAATATTAAACACTACAGAGGCTAATTCTCTATGCTTGGAAACTTATTCTATCTAACAACAACCATAAAATGAAGAAAGGGCTCCTTAAGAAGAGCTAGCTCACCGCCAGAAAGCCCAACAAGAAAGATGCTCCACCAAGCCACCAACGAGAAAAGATTCCCCAACACAGGCACCAACAAAAAGATGCAATAACAACATGCCAACAGGGACGGTCTAAGGAGTGATGGGCCACGCAACAACAACAAGAAAGGACACGCGGCAGCAAAATGGAAACCGTTGCAACAACCATCGAACAAAAGCAATGAAACGCCCAAACAAATGCCACGCGGAAAGGTCCCACAAAGGTAACTATGATGTGGGCCCCATTCTAACAGAAAGCAGGTGAGGTGAAGTTGACAGTCGGGGCTCGACAAAAAGAAAGAGAGCATCTAGAAGGGAAGATGGGGTCTGGCATCTTAACAAAGGCAGGCAAAGGAAAGGGAAGGAAAAGAGAGGTGTGTGAATAAATATTCACATCTACCACTTCTGATTTAGACTCAGAAGATGTGTTTATTGCTAAGAAAACACAAAAGAAAACCCTTGATAGTCCTACTTATGAAGACTATAACTATATAGAGGTGGTAATGATAAAATTTTAGAAACAAAGGAAATGTTTATAGAAGATAGAAATATCAGGAAAGAGCTTTAGGAAACTTTGGACATAATTAAACATTTGGAAGAAATAGTGTAGAGTTATGAAAAGAGAGACAAGAAAAGGGAGACAAAAAAATAATAATTCGAAGAAAAATTGCAAACATATGGCCATGGTGTAAAGTTGGATCTATTGTCACAATTTTCCATTACCAAAATAGGATGGAGAACTTGCAGTAGAAAATCAAAGACTTCCTCCCATAAAAACCCCAATTCACCATACAACTTTGTCTCTTGGTTATCAATTATGGAAGGTGACTGATGAGTTCTCACAAGAAAATGAAATATGGGGGAAATAAAAAGAAACTTTGATTCTAGAACATGCTAAAGTGTTGGAAGGAAAAAAGATTGAGCTAAGGAGATTAGTAGTCAGATTGAAAGAAGAGGAAAATGAAGGTGCCCAAATTATAAGATGCAGAGCTCCAACAAGAACATATGCACTATTTTTGCAAGAATTTTTTTTGAGTTTTTAGTTTAGTAGGCTAATAAGTAACCAATTAGTTGGGATGAGTAGGGAATTTTAGTTTCTTAATGTTTTTGTTGATTCTACACCAGAAGAGCAGGATCAACTGTGTGAATACTATTTGCACAACTATGTGGTGCCAGATGAAACATAATGTAATCCTCTAATGTTTGTAGGGGATCTCCAGGTAAGTGCACTAGCATATTATTATAGGAATGAACAATTCAGGGGAGAAATAATGGAAGAATATGAGGAGAGGGAGAAATCAGTTGCTCTCCCAATAAGGAAAAAGTCTAAAGACCTTGATGTACTTATAGATGAATGGTTGAAACTCTTGAATCATAAAGGTTTAGGAAGGAAGATTATGAAACTAAGAACAAAGGATTATAAAAGAATGCAAATATTAGTTGTGGGATTGGTTCAACAATGTTACAGTTATAAAGCAGAACAAATGGAACAACTTGACCCCAAAGTTGCAAAGAAAAGAGCCTCATTCAGTATATAACTTTACCACCTTGCTTGAGAGGGTACACAAATATATGAAATTTTTTGTTGACATATAACTTCACTAGGTACCACTCACATTTCACCCACCTATGCTACTATATCCAGTTCCACATTGGACTGGAGAAAAAGGTGAGGAGTATGAGAAAGATGGGATCATTAGAATGAGACAACTTGTAGCTTATAGAGGTTTCTACTTAAAGAATATCAAGGGAGTTGATGTTATCATGGACCTTAGGGAGATCAGCCTATGTTATAGTCTATACCCCTAGTGTTTTGCGTGAGGACAAGCAAAAGTATAATTGGGGGGGGGGGGTGATGGGTTCATTTATTAGCCTATTTTCTATTGTTTTTATACATGCTTTCAGACAATCCTTTTAGACAATATTCCTATGCTATGTTATCTTTTCATGCTTATTATACAACCTTGGACCTAAATTATAGTAATGGAAATATAGTTATGATATAGTAGCATTGCACATATGTATGTATGAAATGTGGATGGAATTTTGTGTTTAATCATGGTAGTTATCTTTGTGTATATGTTTTGTGGATTAACCTCTTGTAGCCCAAGAACACACTATAGCTCGTAAAAATTGAAATTTGTAGCTCGCAACAAAAGGAGGACTTGGACTGTGAAATAGGGGAAGCACTAGATCAAGCTGAGTGTAATAACTACCATGTGGAGGCACCTGATGGAGTTAGTCGTGCATCATTATGACAGTTAGTAAGAAATTAAGAAGAATAATTCTTATGTTGATAGGATTTTGGATAACTGTTAGTGTGTTCCACATGTAGATCTATTTCAAGTAGACTTTCAATTCTATTAGATCTCTTGTTTCTTTTCAGTTGCAGTTTGAATAATTCAATCTTAATTGCATACTATGATATCTAGGGAGTTGTAGTTAATGATTTTAGTTAGGAGTTGTGTTTAGAATAAACTCCCCCATGCTTGTATATAGCTGGTGGTTGATTCCTTAGATAGTTAGTTGATTTCAGTATTTTGTTATCAGTTACTTTTTAGTTTTCAATTGTCATCTACATACATGTTGATTATTCATAAATGATTTCCTTGAATACAATCTGTGAGGAATATTTTGTGTAATCTTTTATGATGCATGCAATGAAGTTCAAGTTCATATGAATGCATAGAATCTAAAGATTTAGATTTGGTTTTAGTTAAGTGAAGATAGCCACTTGAGCAGGCCACTCAAGGTAACTGTTCTTCACTACATTTGTAGTTGTTTATTTATGTTTAGTAGTTATTTTCGTTTATCATTACTTCATAAATTACATGTAAGTCAGAATAGATTCTTATATTTTGATTATCAATAATGAATCTTAATGAGCATGAATGCATTTAATTAACTTGTAGTACTCTAGAGGTTAGGATAAGTTCAATTACTAGTTTTGAATAGTTTGAGTTAATTTCGACAATTCTTTGTTAACAACAATTCAATTATAGGTTATGTTGTAGGAACCCGTAGCCATTAGTGCTAGTTTACTTCTTTCATTGTTATGCATTTATGTGATTCTCCAACAAGTAGAATACCTTTAATTGGATAACTTAGGTAACCTTAGGTCTTTGAAGGCACATATAGTGAAACACCATCACAAGTTTACAAACTTTTGTTAATAATTTGATGAAATCTTTACAATGTTGAGTGGACTGTTCAGCTAGTCATACCTCTGAATTGTGTGGTTTCTACCAAGTTTACAATATAATAGTTTACACTCTACACCTTGCATCTGGGCACCGAGTTTGGTGCTCTCTATCCCAGGAGATTGATAACTTCTCATGTGTAGAGGGGCACCTTGGCTCCTTTGTTTCACCAACCTCTGTTGGAGATTTCCTCTTGGATAGTTTTGAAGCATGTGAGTGTCATTACATGGGAAACACCAAGCATTAAGTCCTTGCTCATGGTAGACTTAATGGTTTAGTGTAAAGTGGTTACCGAGACTATTTGGCCCGACGGTTGTGGCTGATTGATCCCTCTCGGAGCTCCTTGATATGAATTATGCCAGAAGGGTGGTCTTCCTCCTTGGTAATTTTGAGGAGGGGGCTTCAGAGGTGTTGCTTGGTAGCACTTTTATGTTGAAAAGCTCATTAGAAACAATCAGTAAATTTTTTATGTCGTTCATCTCCATAGCTAGCAAACAACTTGATGTGCTTTCTTGTGCACTTGGGTACACATATATTGATGGAAGAGGTGTAGCACATGTATTGGGGGTTGTTTCCTCCTATTTTCTGCCAGATATTTTTGTAAACATCAGCATTGGTGGTCATTGATGGAACTTCTCAACATTAATTAGACTATTTTCCACTCTAACGGCTAGATCATATGCATCAAGAAAAATATTGCCTTCGAGTGATTGTACCATAATCACAATATTTGAATTAAAGGCCTTTAAGTAAAATATGAATGCCATTGTTGGTGGGGGTCTAACCGACATGGAAATCCTTTTTTAGGTTTTTTGGAACCTAGTATTGAAATCCGTCATGGCCTCCTAAGGCACTCTTTTGATTGTTATTAATTGTTACATAATAGAGATAAGTAGTCTCCTTTTTCCACAAAGTGCTCAAAGAGTTTATCTCTAAGGTCGTCCCAAGATCAAATGGTATTTGAAGTTAGAGACCTATACCAGTCCTGAGCCTTTCCTTTAAAAGATGTGGCCAATAATCTAAGGGCTACATTCTACTCTGTGATGTTATGGATTGTGCAAACATCTGCCACATCTTGGAGATGTTCTGATGGTGTTTTAAAATCTTAACTTTGGAATTGCTTTTAGAGCATTAGTGCAGATAACAGTCCATACATTTGGAGGGGTAGGAGGAACTAGTGGACTACCACTAGCGCATATCACAAACTTCATTGGGGTTGTTGAATCATGGAGAATAGACCTATATGAACATGGAAAATAGGTATTCTAATCTAGAAAGATTTATCGACTGGTGGAGTAGATAGAGCTCCAGATTTGAGGCTTGTACTTTTGTCTCTATTTCTCCTAATAAGTGATATAGAATTTGTAATGTGTCTCCTTTGAGGAGAAAAATATGGTAGCTAAGAGTATTGGAAGTTACCTTTGGAAGATGCCCTCATTTGGATCCTAGGCATAGGTTTGTTGGTTCAGTCTGTAATAGCCTCTACCGATATGGTTTTAGTGCCTCTTGAAGGCTAGGCATCAAGTGCTATGTAGGATCTTTTGGTCCCATCAAGCATGCCAAAAAAAAGAACGTTGATCATAAAAAAATATGCCTCTCCGAATAGCCTTATGGAAAATTTAATAGATGGGGACCGATTATGTTCTATTGAATGACCTCTGGGATTTTTAAAGAAGCCAACTCTTCCTTTTGGTTTGGGAAAAGGGGAAGGAAATACAAAAAATAAGACTAACTAAGGTGATGCATTGAAAAGATTTTACAACATTTCAAAACCCAAATGGATTCTTAATTCAGATAAAATGAACACATAATGACACAAACCCTTCATTGTTGAAAGGAGAATGAACAACTAAGGCCTATATGAGCATAGAGAAGTCATTTAGATCCTTTTGTGGGAAGCACCCATTAAGGTTCAATAGAATATGGTAAATATGAGATCAAATATGATGCTTCAAACCCTTATAGAGCTATTTTTCCCCAATAGCATAGTATGAGATCTAACACAATTTTAATAGGTAATGAAAGAGTATCAAAACATGGTCTAATTCACTATTGGTTTGAGTTAGAAAACATAAAAGCTAGAACTAAGAATTAATTATCAAGACTATATCTGAAAGATAAAAATGACACAGAGCATGAATATGTGTGAAGAGAGAATAAAATGTAAGATAAAGGCCATATAGGCATAGTCTAATACAACTCCTTCCTTCTATTACTTGATTTGGAAAACAATACAAAAGATGCTAAGGTTGGATAACTGATTTAGATAGTTATCTTGAAAATCAATTACAAAACTGATACAAGGCAACAATGCTCTGTAAGAAATCTTCCACCTCATATATTTTTCTATCTTGAGAGGCTCAAAAATTCCCTTTTATAAGATAAGGGAAGCAAGCAAGCAAAAAAAACTCTCCACTGCTTAAATTAAAAAAACCTAGCAAGTGGCAATAAAATGTTGCCCCAAAACCCTAACAAAGATCAGATTGGATTATGAAAATTTGAGCAATAAAATTTTAACTACTTCATCTAGTGATCTATGTAATTTAACCTGCCGATCTGGAAATCTAGGAGCTACTTAAAATATTATGTCAGAGAAAAAATGTGATGTCGTGAAAACTCAGACTGACAAAAATATGATTTGATTGACTGCGATCAATAATGGCATCATTGAGTGGATACTGCCATCTGGGATTGCTTGGAGAAGGAAAAAATATCAACACTTGTCAATGCTCCTCAAATATGCCATTCTGGACATTGTAGAATCTTGTCCGAAAAAATTAGGTCCACGTGGCACAATCGGGAGCATTTCTTAAAACTCCTTCGAGTTGCTTGGTAGGAAAACCCACAAAGAAGCCATGTGATTCACTCCACGTTCAAGAGTACAATGTGATATCAAAAAGTCGCACAACCACTACGTGGCATAATTACATGATTTTTAGAAAAAAGAACCCCACGACCGTTACAAAAGTGTGTGAATGTGACACATGGTGGGGCCAACAACAAAGACCAAAAATAGTAACAATAGGAAAACTTGCAAGGCCAAAAAGACTAGAGATAACATATTAAAATGTTTAAAGTGAATAAAAGCTCTACAATAATCATCATTTATTAGTGAATGATAGTAACATGTAGTATTTGGTTGGGCTTAAACAACACACTCTAATCATTAATCATTTAGGTGTTTCATGTGGGACCCTCTTAACCTATCCCACTTCTTGTTCGTCATTCCTCATTTTACTTTCATCTTCCATTTTCTATCTTGCTTTCCATTGCAATCCTTTGACTCTCGGTAGTCACAATCACTACAACCATTAAAACTTCAATATATATGCCTTATATCCAATCTAGCCCTCACACTCATTGATAATAAAATTAACGATTCAGTTTGAATTTCAATTTTGAACTTGTGGATCTCACCCAATCCACTAAAAGCAACAAGAGTATTTACTGCACTCACGATATTCCTTTCATGTTCATGTGTCTATTAAATATTGGGCTAAACTAAATTTGAAACATATGAGAAGGTTCACAATAGTGAAAGAAATTATTGACGATGCAAATCACAAGCCCAAATTCATCATAGCTCTCATTGAGTTTTTTATTGTAGGATTCAATGCTCCATGGGATTGATAAACATGTGGGTGTCATGGGTCAATTCTATTAGATGACTTGAAAAACATTACATGATAATTTTTTTTGGTTCTAATGCAAACTCATTTAAAGGATTCAATGTGATAGACACCATCAAGACTCAAGTGGAAGTAGCATGCAATATAATTGTTTATTATTCCAATATTTTGGCCAATATTATTCTTGACTGAGTAGTCAAAGTAGGTGAAATCCTTCTCTACTATGTTTTATTTTTCCAATTGTTATAAATTGTGTGCATTAACATGGAAGAGATTGATAGAAATAATATTTTAGTTAATATTGATGTGGGAGAAATTGATGAGAAATAATATTATTGATAGAATTGATGTGAAAGAAACAATATTGTTTTTTATCAAAAATAATATCGTTTGGAAATATAAGTTAGGAGAGCCAACATGGAGAATACAAATTATAAGGAGAACTAGAAGCCTAAGCAGCGTAAACAACAATATTCTTGCACTTGCACCCACACCTCTCATGAAGAGATTGTGACGTGACTATCTAGACACATCGTCAATGAATATAACATAATACCAAGATTTACCCATAGAACTAACATCTAATGGATCAAATAAATCCAAATAAATGATTTCTAATAATCTCTTAGCTTTATTGATTTCAACAAGAAATGAAGATGTGCTCTATTATAAAAAATTCAATACTTCACAAAAAATATTTTTATCTTGATAAAATAATTAGAAAATTTGTCAACCAAATTTTTATTAATAATGTTCTTAAGGTATTTTTCACTTATGTGACCCAAACATTGGTGCCACAACATACATTCATTTTTTTTTTGATCGGTAACATACATTCATTTTTCGTTCTAGTTATATTGGTGGAGTTACAAAAAGTGGAGGCATTCAACCTAAATAAAGTCGCAATTTGAGACTCTCTAGCAATCACCAAGTTCCCTCCTATGAACTTATAACCAAAATTTCCAAATATAATATGTACTTTAGAATGATTCAACTTGGATATAAAATGTAAATTAATTGTAAGACTTAGAATATACAAAACATGATAAATGGTTTTAACCCTTCCATCACTAAAACGTAAATGTACCTTTCCCTTGCCAATAATATACTCAAGGTATTGTTCTCTCCAAGGAAAACCTCTCCACCATCATAAGTTGCATATGTAAAAAACCACTCCTTGTGAGAAGTCACGTGGTAGGAGAAACCTGAATCAGTAGGCCAAGGATCATCACTTATAGTGTAAAAAAAATTAAATAAAGCATTATTATCATCATCATTAAAAGACTTTTTCATATACAAATCTAAACCCATTTTCTTATTTTTGCATTATTTCTTCACATGTCCTCTTTTTCCATAGTTTTAACACTTTACCTTTATCTTCCTTGGGGTTTTAGAATGTCCTTTAGACTTTAATATGTCCTTTAGGCCCTCCTTTTCTTTGGACCTTCCCCATACATGCAAATCATCCTTTGAGCCTTTGTTAATGGATTTTCTTCTCATTTAGTCTTAAAGAAGAGTAGCAATTAGACTGTCCTTTTTGTCTCTACACCACTACCATTGATTGCAACTATTATATTTTCTAAAGAATTTACTAAAGAGAAAAGTAATAATATGTATTATCTTCTTCTTGCAACTTAAAATCTAAAAAATAAATTTGACTTAAAATTGAATTAAAATATTTAAACGGTATACAATATAGAATCACCATCTTTCATTTTCAATTAATATAACTATCCTCTAGGAGATAACTTATTAGTAATACTTTTGACATGATAGATATCATCTATCCTCTATCATAACTTGTGTGTATTAGTCTCCTCATAAATATTCAAAAGGAAAAAATCTGTGAGACACAACTAAATGGTTAATCATGTCATCCTCTCTAGTTTCAACCAATCTTCATAAAAAATAGCTAATATATTATTTTATTTTGAAATAGTTAGCCTCTCATATCTTTCTTCAAGGAGATATTTCATAGTCAATTCCTAGATGTCACATTTGCTACCATTGAATTTCTCATATCTATACATGAAACTTATAATCTATTTTATACAATCCTTTCCTCAAATCTATAAAACCACACAATGCAAAATCTCCCACTACAGCCAAAAATCCTTCAACACTTAATAGAGAGGCATCACTCTTTAAGAATTTTTTTTTTATCTCTAATATCGAATATTGAGAAGTAATGTGAAACTATTGTACAAGAATAAATTCTAAAATTTATGCAAATCTAAATTTTATTTCTCAAATAAGGATTACCCTTACATAAACATCATGTGATTACAAAATAAATAAACAATATCAACACAAGATTTGTGTGGAGAAACCCTTTTGAGAAAAAAACTCCATATGAGAAAGAGTAAAAGTATGTATTAATCTACAAAGGAGAGATACATCTGCACACAAACACTCTCTTCACTCTAACTACACTTTGGTTGCACCTATGTACTTGTAAAAGAGTCTTATTAAACTAATATTTCATACTCTCAATATATGGACATGGAGAGAGGACAAAACCATAAATGGTTTTCTAAAATTATAATGCATATCAAAACCATGGTATCATGCAAAAATATCACACAAGTTGTACCTTGGAGATAATCTTCTAAGAATAGAAAAAAGAATAAATGACATCACATGGTAATCACATGGGTGAAATCAATTGGCTCCCTAAATAAAAAATGTAATAAAAAAAGAATATTAGGTGTCATAACCATCAATTACTCAACTCCCAAAGTGTAACACTCTAAAATTTAATTGACAACTCATGTGAGACATGTCTTTTCCTATAAGGTTCCCACTCTTGAATCCTAGCAACTAGAATTGAGAATATGTATTTAGTGATCTTAAAGTCAACCATAACTACCATTGTTGTGTTGCACCTTCTTTATGAATGCATATGACAACTAATATCAAAATTCTAAGAGAATCTAAATTAAAAAAACAATTTCCAATTTCACTTAGGTTTTTAAGGACACTTTCCAAGAGTTTTTGACATACATAAATAATACTTAGGATTCCAAGGTAAATGACACCTTAATCCTAACAATATTGTTAATTTCTAGTTTCCAAAACACATGGAAGTTAAAATTTCAAGGAATGCAATCTTCTTGGAAATTGATAGGTATCTAACAAGTGATTTCATTCCATCTTTAGCATGGTAATGTTAGGGTTTGTAAAGGTAGTATTGGGTAACAATGGTCTAATTATCTTTAGTCCCTATGTTCAAAATAATATATTCTAAAGGAATTTATTTTTAACCTAATGGGTACTATCCTTAAGGCCAACCAATGAATTTAGATTTTTTGCTTCCTACTTCTTGCTTAGTTTGAAGATATAAAGGTTCAAATAATCCCCAAACTAGAGAAGGTAGTCAAGATGATTGTAGTGTAATCACCTAATCATTGTAATTTGGTTTGACATGGGTCTTTCAATGTGAGAATTGAGAACATTGAATTAAAGCTAGTCCAAAATGAATTATTGGTTCTTAGTGCCTACTTTGTAGCTATATGTAAAGTTTTGGAGGGTCTTATTGTGACTTATAACAAGGATGATTTAGAGGTTTCAACTAATACACTATCCTACCTTCTCTATAGATAAAATCCACTAGGTATAAAAGATGAGGGAAACATTTCATAGTATACATTTTTTTTTTGGTAGAAACCATGGTTTAAGGTTCTTAGCTAGATGTAGGTGATTATTCAAATATTGTGGAGGTTGAAGACTTGGGTAGTTGGATAGTGGAAAATATTTTTGGTATGAACAATTGGGGATTGTGTTGAATCCCATTTTTCTATTTATGAAAATTGGTTTTAGTAGTTTTAGTATAGGTTATTGGGAGTAATTTTTTCTATCTTATACTCTTTAGATATGTTTTTTCTAATGTTTGTAAATCCCTAGTGGTTTTTCTTGGTTAACCATTTAGATTGTTATGATTGTTATATCATTATATATTATAATGATGATTTACTATTTCAATGTAGGGGCCCCAATATAGAAAAGTACAAATCCTATAATATATTCAATTCTATATTAAAAATCAACAATAAGAATCATAAGTTAAAAAATTGGGGGAGTAAGAGCATAGGAGTTCACCAAAATAAGAAGAATATTTAAAATACTTTATTTTCATCAAGTTCTTAGGGTACAATAATTGAGTAATAATAAATAAATACCTAGGAAAATAATAATGTTAAAGGAAAATTGATTTATGGAGTATGATGCTAAAATAAATATTTCAAAATTTGATAAATAAATAAGGTACTTAGTTGGAATTATATTGGAGATATATTGTGATGTATGTTTGGAAATAAATCACCTAAGTACAAAAAAAAAAACAGTAAAAATTGGATGAAGTTTTGTAATCAATGAAGAATTTTTATTTGTCAAATTAGACCACTTTTAGAACTACAAGATGAATCACATGCACCTATATGTCAAAACTACAAAAAGTGAGGATTTGATTTGGATATAGGGATTTGGACTCTATAACTACTTAAATGTTCAACTTCAACTCATCTCAAATGTCTAATCACATGTCACCACATAAAAAGTTAGTTGTTCTCTCAAGAGTTTACCAATGATTAGTAATACAACTCCCTTAGGTTAAACCACTATATATATTGTGAATCACCAACTTTTATAAATTATCATATATATATATAAGGAAAAAATATCTAGGAGATGCCTTAGATAATGATACAAGTAAAAATATAGTAATAAATATATTGACTCAATGCTTGAATGATTAGCTATGAGAATCCCTTACAAATTATAAGTATGTTTAAATGAAATAGGTTTATCCTTTTAAATACATCTCCAAATGTCATAAATAAAAATGTTTCATGCATTTAGTTAGCTCACAATAGTTGTATAGGAAGGGTATAGTTGACAACAAATTTAAATTTGAATTTTAAATTTTAAGGGTCATTTTTACAATCACACATCTAGCCTAGGCCATTTCTACAACAATGAATTTGAACTTAGGAAAATGGAATAATTTATTAATTAGGTTTGGTCCCTAGGAGTGAGTGTAGATGGATATAGGTAAAGGCTTCAGTTAGATACTAGCTATCAATAAAAAAAGCACATGTCATTTATATAATTCTCATTTTCTAAAACATACCCTAGCCAATGTGAGTCCAAAACAAAGGGAAAAAGTGTACGGTACACAATTGTGACCATTACAACTTTATAAATTGTGTATAGATTTTTTTAACCATGACATACTTAGCACTTACTAGATAGTTTGAAATTTTTGTATATATATATTTAGAACTTCATAGAATTACAAATCAACACCCTCAAATATCTAGATATTTAAAGAAAAAAATCATATAAAAATATTTGTCAATCTCTCACTGAGAGATAAATAAGTATTATATGAATATTTATATGGTATTTTAATGTAAACAAATAATAATTTAATTTTTTTTTAATACTTCTCTTTTATTTATTTATTAAATTTCAATCTCTCTAATTATATCTCAATGATAATAATTTTGTTAGAAATACAATACTCACATCTAATATATATGTATGTTTGCTTCTACATAAAAATTATGGTTGAAAATTAATTTCACCTAATATCATATTACCAAATAATTTGTATACCACTAGTAACTAATTACAATAATAATATTTAATAAATTTTATAAACCATCCCTCATGTTAATGGGTTAGTAGTGAAACAAAGAAATGGTTGTAAAGATAAATTATTAGATTTAGAGTCATGAGTGAAGTTAAGTTTTAAAGGAGCATCCAAAGGTTACTCAAAATTTATAGGAGCTAGATAAATGATAAGGAATTCTTATGGTGACATTTTTTAGGAGGGGTTATAAAATGAATAACTAATTGGAGATGGAACCCCTTTTGCTTGGCCTCCAAGATGCTTATATGGAAGATTATCAAGAAATTAAAGTGAATGGTGATTCATAAACTATTGGTTTTTTTGGTCGGTAATAGAATATTTTTATTGAAAATTGAAAATAAGAAATTACAAAGCTATTTTCAAAGTAACTTCAAATACAGTCCCTTCTAGACCCCACCAATTCCTAAAATAACATCTGAAGATCTACCCCCAACTTCAGCTCAAATCACCCCATAAATACAATAAGGCTTAATTGCAACTAACTATCAACTTAAAATCAAACATCCCTAAGAGACCTACTAGCAAGTCAAAAGTTTGAGGCCTTTTTTAAACTTCCTTTAGTTTGAGACCAGAGGACCATTGCAAAATATTTCTTCTTCTCCTTCTTTGCTCTCTTCCTCGAGACCGTTTGTCACCCATCCTCCACCCTTGTAGCCTCCTTCTACCATTCCAAAGATAAATCCCAGGGACTACACTAGGCTCCAAACATACTACTAATTGTTTGCTGATATTGATCATCAATCTTCCATTTTCCAACATCTTTCTTTTGAGGCCTCATAGTACCTTTCTTTTCCCGACACTCAGGTATCGCAACTCCAGTTTTGAAATTCATCTCCTTATCAATTCCATTGAGAACAACTTTAGCACTATTCTCAGTCTGAATACCTTCATGAGTTGAGGTTGCCTTAACCTATTGTTGCTCCTCCCTTCTAGCCTCCTACAACAACTTCTTCCCTTCCTGATTTGGCTCCTCTGTTGCCCGAACCTCCTTCTCAGATCCTTTCAGTTGAGAGCTTATATGTTTCTCCACAGTGTAGTGCTAGGTGGCTACATCTTTCCACCAAGAAACAGACTTGTTTGTTTTGTGTTTGACACACTCAACTACCAAATGCCCCGTTTGGTGATAAATTTTACACCTAAATGGAATCCCTTCATAGTCTAGGGGCTGCACCCAACAACTCTTCAAATATTTTAGCTGAATCACCTCCAGAGGCACCTTGGAAACATTCATTTCTACCAAAAT
Source organism: Sequoia sempervirens (assembly GCA_007258455.2). Taxonomy (NCBI): domain Eukaryota; kingdom Viridiplantae; phylum Streptophyta; class Pinopsida; order Cupressales; family Cupressaceae; genus Sequoia; species Sequoia sempervirens. The sequence goes on from VDFB02024237.1 coordinate 15,858, forward strand.
CCCACCATAAGTTGAATGTAGAAGATTTGAAGAACCCTCATCCACCATTAAGAAGTTTCCTAGAGAGTTCCATATAGCCTCCAAGCATGATTCAAAAAAAAACTCCAAGGGGAGGTTAGGGAGTCTGACTCAAAGAGGCACCCTCTCAAACACTTCAATGGCTGGGTTAAAAGCCATATGCCATGGCTTTAACAACAATACATGCTTTTCTTCCCAATCCCAGTGATAATCACAGAGGATCTTATTTCTATCTTGTTCTTTTTCAAATACCACAATAAAAAAGCCTCTAGCCATTGGATAGATTTGAACATACACTTTCAGAAGGGGCTTCTAGTAGTTGGAAATCCACTAGTGGAAATCAGTCAAGCATGGCCAAAAACCATTGAACCTCCCACTTGGGCCCAACTTGGAGAAAAAAATTTCACTAAGAGCCATTTCTTGCTCCAACTCTTCATCTAATTCCAAAGTGATTGATTTAGAAGAGGGGTTGATAGCAGGGTTCGATCCATTCCCCGTAAAGATCTTTTGCATTGAAGCTTAGCTGCTATAACGCGCCCATATTTACTACCCTCTAACCTGGGCTTCTTAGATTCCTTGACTATGCCTTCTTCCCTAGAAGCAGCATTGCCCTGTTGCCTCTGTAACTTGCCAGTGCCATTTCTAGAGGCAACTTCTCCACCGCCTTCTATAGACGGCTTCCTCTCGATACCCTTATAGTTGTCCCAACCTTTGTTGCATTTAGAGCGTTCTCCTTCCAGAAAAAAGGACTTTAATCTTCCCCTGAGGATGCAGATCATCCCCATCTGACCCCAAATTGCCGCTGGATTGCCCTTTTGCCTTCTCTTTATGCTTAATTTGAAAGACAGTGCCTGTCTTTCCCCCAACGCCATCAACACCGCTCCACAAGCCACTGGAAATTCCCCACGAAGCCTTCCTGAGCATGCTTAGACTAGGTGAAACCTTGGTCTTTACAACAGTATTCTCCAGTCGACCATTGCTCTCCATCCGCTCGATTCATAAACTATTGTTAATGCAATGTATAGGAATTTTTATAAATAGAAGTCTAGGTCCTTTTAGAAAAAAATTGTTGTGGAAAGCTAATTTTTCTTTTGTAAAAGGTCAATCATTGTTATTGAGAATATAATGGTATGGTAGAATATTTTAATAATGATGGGACATAATTCTTAGGAGATTACTCATATTAATAGCAAGAATAATAATAAGTGGCCTAAGATATCTTTGTTGTTAGACAATGATCAATCCCCTTACAATGGGTCTTATGAAACTGGCTCATTATAAGTGGAAGTCTCCAAATTATGTCTTAATTATAATTTGGACATAAATAGCAAGGATGTTTACATTTGTTTAGGTTGCCTTAATTGTATTCATGTATGGTGGCCTCACATTTGGTTTGGAACTTTTGTCATGATTATGAGTTGGAATATCAATTTTGTGTTGTCATTGGGTTGTGGTTTGATATGGACACTAGTGTCCGGTGGATGGTGGTTGTAGGTGTAGTGTTTAGTTTTTTCTTTGGTATGCGAATAATGGCATGTTGAAGCAACACTAGAGAATTTTATATGTTTGTAAAGGTGAAAACCATCACCTTAAAAAGATATTTAGTTGTAACAATGAGATAAAAAAGGTGATACAAGTAATCTTGGATTTTTCTATCTTGAAAGATAATGATTATGCACATTCTATAGATTTCATTAGCACTCACCGAGGTGCAATGAGTGCTAAGTGGATCATTCATTATCATAAGAGATGGGTTCTTGTGAACCACAACTCATGAAATATGGTTCTATGAGTTTGACTAAAAAAACTACACAGTTGAATCCTAATAGCAATATCATAATTTGACATGCTATGGAAAAATACCTCCTACTTATCTATATTAAATATAATTTAAATAATAATTAATTTTTATATAATATATTTCTTTATAGTTTAAATAATATATTATATATTAATGATAATTAATATATATTATATTTAATATTATTTAAATAATAATATATTATATATCATTATATAAATATATTGATAATTAAAATTATATTTATTTAATATATTTTTTTTTATTCAAGGGGTAAACGCTTTTGCCTGGAGCTATGAACTGGATACAACCATTCAACAATACCACCCCAACAGGGTTTGAACCTTGGTGGCAAGAAGAACAATGTCACCCATAAACCATCACACTATGCCAATACCATATATTTATTTAATATTAATAATAATATTATTAATTAAATCATATATTAAATATATTATATAATATTTAGTATAGTTTAAATAATATTAATTATCAATTAATATTATTTAATAATAATTTAAATATATTAAAAATAAGTACAAAATAAGTTTAAATATTCACACTAAATAATAAGTGGGGATGGCATAAAATGATATCATTAACCTGTGTCAAATTGGAAGAGGCCCACATGAGACACAATGCCCAGCCCTAAACTTTAATCTTAATCGTAATGTTAACCCCAATTATAACCTTAACCTTATATCTAACTCTAATTGTATCTTTTATTATAAACCAAACCCTAACCCTAATTCTATCTCTAACTTTAATGATTTCTTTAGTCTGATCCTAATCTTAATTGTAACCCTAATTCTATATGTAATTCTAACCCTAACCCTAACCCTAACCCTAACCCTAACATGACACTGATTTCAATTTAATGATTTACAACAAAATTTTGTCAAAACAAATGATAAGCAAACGGAAACGGAAATTGGAAGAGGGCTACATACTCAATGCCCAGCCCTCGGTAATGAATCCACCCCTTAATACTTTTTGGTTGTTTGATGGTTTCAGGACTTTTTATTTAATATTCGTCTGTTTCATTGGGAAGAACACGTTGTGTACAACGTGCCTATTGGGGGTACAAGGTGGCCTATTTATGGCAGGCACAGATAGTAACGCTCAAGACGAGTGAAGATTAGGTTGCAGTCCTAGAACAAGAGAAGCCTGAGGATCATAAACCGCAAAAGGGTTTTTGTTTTCGTTTACGGGTTTTCAATCACAAGAGATGGCATCAGTAGTGCAGAAAAGTTCATCCAGTTCTGGCTTCCTGGCCCACATACCTTCGGAAGCAAGCCGAAAGCCCAGAAAATCAGTTGATGAGAGTCATGGCAATCCACTCACTACCAAGAGCCCCGGAAATACATCAAGCGGAAAGACCAGAAAATCAGTTGATGAGAATCATGACAATCCACTCATTACCAATAGCCCTGGAAATACATCAAGCGGAAAGACCAGAAAATCAGTTGAAGAGAAGCATGACAATCCACTTATTACCAAGAGCACTGGAAATAGCTCTGCTGGAAGGGTTAAAAGAGGCGACTCAAAAGAGGTATTTCTAATTCCCGAAAAGGAGAAAGCTACAGAGTCCGACGTGTCTGCAATTGATAAGTTGGCTGATATTGCTAAAGATAAGATTCAGACGTTGACGCAAGAAATTACGGAGTTGCAGCGCAGGACCTTGGTTTCTTTTCCTAACAGGATTCTGACAGATCTAAGGAATGGGCTGGACGAACTGTTCGAATTATTGTTATATATGGAGGCATGCATTGAACACACAATGGAATTACAAGAAATAATAGGAGCGAAAGAAAAGGAGGCCCAAGAAATGATTCGTAAGGTAAATTTTATCGCTTCCGTTCTACAATCCTCCGCCCCAGTTAATATTCCAATAATGAATGAATACGAAGTTAATGCTTGTCAAGGGATATTGAAAAATGTCTCTGCCTCTGCCAAAACCCATAAGACTACAGTTGAATACATCAAAAAGACATTAGATGGTTGTACAGGAAAATTGGAGAAGGAGTTTGAAGACGTTGGCATTCAGATCCTCAGAAAAAGCGATGGCAAGTTTATTCCCCCGGCTGAATTTGATCAAGTGGTGGATTCATTTATGGCGAACTTGGAGTCTAGGGTGCAGAGTTCCGAGCGTCAAGGTAATCAACAAGTTTTAGATTTAAGCATATTCGTGACTGTTCATGCGGAAAGGATTGAACTTCTTCTGGAGCTCATCCACGAAATGATTCAGCCATTATTTGGAAAGTTTACCGAGACCAAGGATCGAGTTGAGAGAAAGCTCATCATTAATGCACTTCAGATTGAGGAGGACTATGTTTCGTGTAAGAGGGCCGTTGAAGGGAAGGTGCCAGTAATCTGAAGAATGCGCGGATGGGCTCTAGATATTGTTATCTTATCATATTCAATCTGTTTTTTGGGGTTTTTTTAAGTCAATTTGGTTGGTCGCTTGTTTGAGGATCTGTTGATCATGGCCAGAACATTTCTTAAGGTATTGAGTAATTTATGCTATGGTTCGGAACGATTTTGCCTGATATAGCTGTTACGCTTTATGATTGTGAGTTGTTTTCCAAAGCTTGTAATTTCTCTTGAATTATAACGAGAGCGCACGCTGGTTTATGCAAATGAATTGTTATTGTGCTCATTGGTATGTTTATATTTCGATTGCTGTTCGTCCTTCCAAGGAATTTTAGTAGAATGTCATGTTGGATGATTGAATGTTAACCCAAAAAAATGGTTTTCTTTTCTTAGAAGATTGATGTGGTTATTAATTTTGCTTAGATTTGGGTGAATGAATGTTATGAATCAGAAATTGTAAATTTGAAAGTTTTTTTTTGCTTCCCTTCTTTTCCGATCTTTTCTTGTTAATCAATAGACTACATATAGTGTAACATTTGAGCCTGAAACAAGTCTCACGCCTGAAAACCACTGTTGAGTAGTGGGAAAACAAGTTTCTAACTCCTGTTTAATTACGCCAGAGGCGTTTATCAGTCACAGCGGAGTGAAAGACCTCCGTCAAAAAAAACAAAAGCCATTTAAAATGGTTCTTTCTCCCTGTCGATTGTCTGACAGTCACCATCAATGCATTAAGCATCTGATATCCATTAGTGCCTGTTACTCATTATGTGCGACATCTGCTAAAGAAGGCTTCTGAAATCCGTTACAAATTTGTTAATCTGCTATAAGCAATATTTGGAATTAAAGCATATATTTCTGGATTCGTGTTTGATGCATAGTAAGTTTGACGCTCATATATTAATGCATAAGGTATTCGCCCATTTTTGCGTCAATTGTAATTCATAGTGGAATACACAGATTTCTATTCATGTTGTTCAAGCAGGAGGGGAGGGAGACAGTCACTCCACCCAGATCACACGATAACTTTAATGCCTGAAGCTTCGCTCAATGCAACTCCGTCGGCCCTCCTCTAGCTTTTGTTTACTTCAATACCGTATGTTTGCAGAAAGATACCAGCTTTTAACCAAAATTGTATAACATCTAGAGAAGTCATTTATGCTTCTTTTCTTAATAGAGTAATTAAATGGTCGAATTGCATTTTGCAGCGTTGGAATTGGCATTGGCGATGAAGAGACGCTGAAGACAGAGCTTTATGAGCTTCATACCATTTATGCCATCTTCTCTGCCATCTTGTCTGACAATTTCATCGCTGCATCCATCATAGTTATCTCAGCCATCAAGAATACCAAGGATCCCTTCAAACATGTTTTCAATGTTGTCACAAACAAGATGAATCTTGCAACAATGGAGGTCAGTCGCTTTTTTTTAAAATTTTTGGAAGTCATCGAGAAATCCTTGCTCGCTGACGGGTGAATAATCTAGACTCGTCCTTTTTGTGTGGGGATTTTTGTAAACCAAATAATTTCACCAGTGGATCAAGAGTTTCTTTACCTAATTTAACATTTTACACTTTGTGGGTAAGTTTCAAAGACAGGTATCCACTCTATTCAATGGACAGATAGTGTATCGTTTGCGAGGTTATGCAGGGTAAGCCTGAGTTCAGTGACCTTTCCATGCCATGGCCAAACATTTCCACTTGGTGTAGAGATCTCGATAACAAACGCTTTAATTTCCTTGGATTCCTGCCATTGTTATAATTTTTGCATGTAAAGCATTACCACATTTAAACAAAAGCTCAAAGATTCCATGTTTTCGGATCAGATTTGCCCATGGTCTATGTGTATGCATGGATGCCGAAGCCCAGTTTCTATTTCAAAAACATATGCATATCCATCAGATGGCATGGGGACATCTTTAAGGGTTTCTGGGTCTTACCTCATGTCCCCATGCGGCTGCTTAGTTTATTTTGGCTAACGGCCACTGCTCAACTTATTTAGGAGTTATTTGTGGAGCTGATGGCTCCATGAATGTTTAATTTTTCTGCTTATTTGCAAGCAACCAGCTTAAATTTTTTTTGTACAATAAAAAATTAGAAAAATAAAAATAAAAGCAAAGATTAAAAAAGAGGGAAACAAATTTGTGGAGCCACGTGGATTTTTAGCAATACGCAGTTGCTGCTTATTTCCAGCCCCCTTCTTTTTCCACAGCTTATTTTCAATTCCTAAACAGTAGCTGCTCCATTAAAATAGGAAAAGATTCCAAATTATCCTTTCCCATTAACAAAATTTATGCATGGGAACACTCCTGCTGCTTAAATTTAAGCAGAAAATAGAGTTAAACAGCCAGATGGGGACATGAAGTTACAATGCAACCGCCAATTATGAAAATTACAATTTTGGCAGTAGCGTGCCTCCTGTGTATCAGTCTTCGTATTTATAATAGTTACTAAAATGCAACTGCCAATTATGGAAATTACAATTCTGGCAGTAGCATGCCTCCTGCATATCAGTCTTCATATTTATAATAGTTATTAATTTTGCAAAATATGGAAGGTAATTTCTTATATTTTTGATAGAGCAATGAAGAATTGGTCTTAGATGATCTGGCTCGATGAATATGATGCATGTATTGTCACAAGTGGATGGATTTCTGAATTTTGCCCATCTTGGGTTTAACTTCTTAGATTCTTAGATTATTTTGCTTGCATTGATTTTCTGAAAGAATCGGTATGAGATTATTAGTGAATCACTTCTGGGGAAATTTTTATTTATTCTTGCTCGACATATGCACTTTTGTTAAACATTTTTTCTTAACATTATAGATCTCGTATTGTTTCAAAAAATTTAAATACATTGATAATAGTCTCCTCAAGTCTACCATCGTCTAGCTTTTTCATGCACTCCAATTAGTGTTGTATCTTATCTTTTTGTCATATTACTATTGTTTCTGATCATTTTATAGTGGTTGTGGTATGCATAAAATTTATATGATTTTATATAATAAATTTTATTATTACTATAAAATAATGTTAGAATTTATCTCTAGTTGAGGTTTAGCTTCAGATTAGTATTTGAGTTTTTTTTAGCAGATTATTTAGGTAGATTGTTGGAATCATTTATATAATATTTTTTTATGCAACAAGGGTGTCCCCGCGACCTAGTCGAGCGGCCTAGTAGCCCATATCTTGGGTACCTGGGGCAAGCTAGGATGAGACAAAAAGGCACTGGAATGTATAAAGAAAAAGAGGCTTTTTATTTTTGGAAATTACGTACATTGTCTTCAAAAATGTTTGACATAATTTGTGTTTTAGAAAAGAAAGTTTTAGTCACTAAATGTGAATGATAAAAAAAAGAGGAATTTTGTTGAAAAAAAATAATAATAATAAGAAAAGATAAAGTAATATTACAATTTTGATTTCTTTCTATTTAATTTTGATTTTTTATTTTAGAAATTATTTACATTGTCTTTTAAAAATTTTGAGATGATTTGTGATTTGGAA
>VDFB02024239.1:0-17135 GCA_007258455.2 Sequoia sempervirens
TTTGACATGCGAAGAAAGTACCTAAGGTGAGAAATAGAAGAAATAAGACAGAAGATAGAAAGTTTTGCTTGTCTGCTTCTGAAAAATCCGCCTTCTTCCTCGGAACTTGATGAAACCTGCATGCAAAGAGAAAATAAAGTCTAGAATTGCCTTCCTCTGAACAATCTGAACTCGTTGCTATGAAGAACGCTGAATTCGGACACCTGTAACACCTTCAACTTGCTGGTCGCTCAAGAAGAATAAGAACTTTAGAGCTAAAGATGATGAAATAATGGACGCCATTGCTGAAATATATAGATTTTCATCATTGAAATTCGCACTAGGCAAGGAATCCATGAAAAGTGCGCTTGGCTTCTGATTGGACCTCATTCCAGTTAACTGAAACTCAAATATGCTAATTAAAGCGCCATGCATTAGGGTTTGCCTTTCAAGTCTTCAGTTAACAATTTCATGTGACTTTGACTTGAGTTAGCACTTCACATTAAGTTCGCCATCCTTCACATTTGCTTTAGATTCACAAACTTAAACTAAGGCGTCCCTTTTGATAACTAAAGTTAGCCATAAGAAACTAGCCATATTCATGCAATAAACATTCTAAAAATTTGACCCTACACATTGAATATCTGAACTAACGGAGACAGGCAACGGAAAGCTGAGCGTAACACGGACACATTGAATATCTGAAACCATCAAAAATAAAGCATTAAAGGCCTGAAAAGCTTAGGCGCCCTTCTCAAAATGTGCTCTTTTGCTTTTTCCTCTGATATTTTGACTAAGATTTGACGCTACGTTCGACCTCAAGTTCAGGCACTTCAGCAACTCAGATTCACCCACTGACAGAGGCGTCGCGAAGCTCGAACAAAAGTGAGACAAACATCTTGGGTGGCATTTAGCCAAAAACCTTCATTTGGCACCTCAAAAAGATGGGCGCCATTTCAGGCTGCATGCAGTCATTAATAATTCACGGAATTTCCTCTACGTTTTCTTGTACATCCCACCACAACTTGTTTCGAGAAGCAGGGTCCGTTTGGCAGGGCTTAACGGTAAAGCTCCAACTGCGGCGTGATGCAGGCGAATATACAGCGGAGGTGATAACCTAAAATGGGATCGTTCTAAAGATAGGAGCCCATTTGAGGAATGTGCTCCTCCTCCGGAGGGCAGAGGCAATTTAGTTGATTTTTCATTTTTTCTTAAAATCTCTTGATGTAACGGTACGCCTGACCGACACCAACTCCATATTTAAAAACCCCAAAAACGACCTTCTGACATCACTTTAACAAGATTAAGACTGAATTAAGCAAAATGCCTTAGTGAAGCAAAAATTTTGGTTTTGGGTACAACTCAAAGGTGTAAAGGAATGGAATTTTTAGAATTTGAAGGAAAGTATAAAAAAATTGAAACAAGAGCACAAGATGTTGATAGGATACATGCAACACTTGTCGCGTCCTTGTGGACAGGAAAATCCAGCACTTGAGCTTCCAGCCGAGTTATCCAGAGAATTGGTCAGTGGCTTGGAAGAGTTAAGGAAGATGGCACATGAGGCAGATAAATGGGTTACAAGAGTTCGTGCTGAGACAGAGAAATTCATGGAAGACCTTGCTCATGCTTACCAGCAAGCTTCCACCATTATGGCACGAATGGAGGCAGTTAGTCCGGCTGGGGGTGATGCTTACGTTTTGCTCGAGGCCAAGGGTTATTCAGCAGCGTTTGAGGGCATTGATGCATATGCGCTGCTGCGGAATCTTGATTGATGGAGAGAGTCATTGGAGGGTAGGCCGCGGGGTACAATTTTGCTGGATGGTACTCTTCAGTAGTCACAGGACGTGGTTTCTTTGACGCAGCACATGCGGATTCAGCTAGAGTTCGGAAGGCTATGATGAACATCATTGATGGAGTCCAAAATACTTTGGAGGCAATCTTTTCTAGGCGGCTGAATCCCGATGAGGTGACTACTGATAATTTGAGGGGTAGGCTGGCGCCTTTCTTCTCAAAGGTGAAGACCTTCGTGCAGGATGACTTTGAGAACATTTCTACTTTCTCCAGCTTGATTCAGAGTACACAGGATGCCTTAGTCGCTTGGGGAAAATCTTGCACGAGGCACGGACAGTCAGTCACGGTGCTTGAGTTTCAGCTTGATTGTATTCCATCGATTTCAGTCCAGGAGGTTCAGGCTGCGCTTGCTAGGTTCATTGAATTTGCAGCCAAGGAGAAGGAGAATGGAAATGCACTACTGGATGATGACCTTCTAGAGGATTGATTATGGGCATTAATTGCCTTTACTATTTTGGGAGTGAGTGGGAATCTTTGATTCATTTATTGTGCCACTCCCCATTCTGGCAGTTTTTAGGGTTAGGGCTGAGGTGGCTTAATCTTAGCCATTCCTTTGATTGTAATCCGAGCCGTCCATTGGACTGGGCTATCTATAAAAGGGGGAGTGCCCCTCATTTGTAATTCATTAGATTAGACATCAGACTAGAGACCAGAGCAGAGAGATTGATAGTATAATTGTGTAGCTTAGCATAGCATAGTTTGGAGAAGGAAAGTTTTCCTTTGAAAACTTTTGTAAGAGATTGTTGTGTAAAACTTTTATAATAGAAGATCTTTTCATTGATGGTGAAATTAGTCTTTGTTATGGATAGCTAGCAAGGTTTCTTTGTCCCTTCTACTTCAAGTAGCATAAAATAGCTTAAAGTAGCATAAGTTTCATTTCATGCAAGTAGATATTAGTTGTGGATTTGTGGCATCAATCGAGGCAACTTCGTTTTAGTCCATACCACTAGCAGCTTGCTGACGGCAAGTTTGCCTTGCATGGTCAACTGGAGAACTTTATATGCCTAACTTTAGTTGCAATTCATATCTGGGTATGCGTCGTTTTGATGGTGTCTTGGTGTCGGATTGTAGCTTGAAAATTTCTTGCTATCCCCTTGAAGATTGCACCAACTTTGCGTAAGCTGTCCAACGTGAGGTGGAGCAGAGTTTGGTTGAAGCTGTTGAGATTGATCCCACGTCCCGCCTTAGAATAGAATCTAGAACTTTCTTACCCTTACACTCATTTCAATTCCGTTCATCTTTGGTTAGTTTAGGAAAAAGTACCTTATTGCCAAATCATCTGCATTGCATAAAACCCCTTCCAATCATCCATCTGTTGTCAATTGCAAACCTTAAGAACAATTGTGTAAGTCCCCTCGTGAAAACAGCATATCACACCGAACGTACTGAGGGTATTCCAAGCATTTCGGAACCTTGGAGTTGAACGCGTGATCTTACTAGCAATCTTAGCGCACGAAATACTTTGATCAAGAGAGAATGGAGTAGCCTTTGGATTATGTAAAGAAACTCACTAAACTGATCCAAATTTCCTGATTGTGATGCACATGGATTCGGATAAACAATGGTCTTAGAATCTCTTTGACTGCTGGTTATTGTTTCCTTTGGTGTTTGTTTGATTTGAAGGGAGCTCTTTTGCAAGCCAGTTCAGATATATCACATGGAATATTTGTATACACCCAAATAAGTAGCATTGAAGTTATGTATATATACAAGCAACATTTTCCAATGCAGCAGCTCTAATGACAGCATATAATTCATAGCAGCGAATCACATAGTCCTACCTCACATATCTGACACATTTCCTGTAAATTCTGGGGACTAAGACCAAGCTGGTTAAAGCTTGAAGCAGGGGTATAACCTTCAGCTATAAGAGACAGATCGAAAGGCACAGTACAAGACTATGATCACAACCACTTCAAAAATTTATAACAGGCTGTAGCATTTATGAATGGCATTGATCCCAGCAGAGAGAACTTGAAATATGTTAAACATCAGTTCAGAGATATTTTGCAGACATCCCATGAGTTAGAATTCCTTTCCAAGTTCACAGGCAATGTATTTATAATCAAAGTCCATGATCCAAAACTCAGATTTTAAGATTACATGTCAAGGTTCCTTTCAACACTAAAGGGTATATCAGAAATTTGTTCTTAAACTGTAATGTCAGTATAGAGTGCAGATTTTCTGTGTATCAAAATAAATGCTAAATACATGACACATTCTCAGATTACAAAGGCATTCATTAGGTATTTTGCCTAGGCGTTTACAACCAACTACAGATATATAGATATAATGTTTATGGTTCAGAGAATGCACCAGACCTGGAGGCAACTCGTTCCAACTTGAAAAGTCTAAGGGATTGACTCAGAGGCGTGTTGTGACCTTTTCACACATCGCCCCATTCAAGATGGGGACCCCCTAAATTTTGCTCGTTCTGGTCTTTTGGCTTGGGTATTTCTCTCTCTCGCTCTGTCTCTTTTCTGATGTCCGCCCTTTTCGAGGGATTGTGCCCGTCAGTGAGTTTAAACGTGAAATTGACCAAGTCTGCAAAATTAGGGTTTCATCTTTCCTAGTCAGTCCGAGGAAGAATAAAGTCAGTAAATTGAAAATTGAGGCTAACATTTGTTGTCAGCAGGCTTCCGACAAAGTTTCATCAGATTCTGAGCTACTTACTATTTTTAGTAAGTATGAAATTCCAGGCAGTCTGTCAGCTATTTTGAGATTTCGACAGTCACACAGCATTCAGGGCATATCAGATTGTTCGCATGCAAAATTTGAGCAAAAACAGACAACTTACTATTTTTAGTAGTCCTTAGAACTGTTAAAATTCCGAAGGTGCCGGTCTGCGATTTCTTTGCATGCGGATATTATTCATACGGGTTTTGGGGGCTTCGATGATGATATAACATGCAAGGCAAGGCGACCACTTTTCGAGTGAATCTTAGGAGCTATTATTTTTTAGGGTTTTGCATGTCGAGGGGTTTCTTTTGCATGTCAGGGTGATTCTGATGGGTTTTGAGGACCTTAGGGAGTGGTGCCTTGACGTACAAATGAATTCTCACTTCAGTGGGAACTTGCTATTTTTAGCGAGGGTGTGTCTCATTGCGCTTCGGCCGGAGTTCAAGAGTACAAAGGCGATCCACCCGGTGCCACGGCTTGAGAAGAGAAGCGAGTTCATTTTGATATACATCGCGGCGAGGCGGAGTGGGGTTCCGACCGAGGGACCCACAAAAGAGGCATAAAGGTCAAAGGCACAGCCGTGCGGCCATTGCGATGCAAATCCCATGGGAGCTATACCCGGTGAGAATTTCCGAAAGTCGATGGGGCACTACATGGTGATTCAATTTGAAGCCCGGCTAAAATAGTAGGAGGGTGAGTGTATCTCATGGGTGTGTGGGTCACATGGTGAGGCCTCATTCAAATTTCAACTCGATCGGAGCATGGGAACTATCAGAAACATGAGGTTACCATTTATAGTAAACCACCCCCGGAAACATGCTAAAAATAGCAGGTCAGCTAAAGATGGCAGTGTCGACAGGACAACAAGGCTATGAAGAGGCGATGTGCAAAGTTTCAGGCCATTCCGAGCTTCAGAAGTGCAAAATCAAGAAGACTTACTATAAATAGCAGGGCACTTAAGCTAGCAAGAAGTGATGAAAAAGTTCTAAGTCTGGAGCTTCGTCCAGTAGACAGGGCAAAATGCGCCCAGGTGAGTAAGAAGGCAAGAAAATTCTTAAGTCATGAAGTTTATCCTTCACCTAGGCCAAAATGCGCCCAAGGAGAAGAAAGTCAAAGAAGGTCAACGAAGTTCATCCTGCAGGCCTAGCAAAATGCGCCCAAGGAAAACTCAGGAGGTTGAAAAAATTGTCTAAGTTTGGATATCCGCCACCACCCTCAAAATGCGCCCAAGATGCAAGTTTATCCTTCTCAGGGGGTGAAATGTGCCCAAAGTTGTAAGTGGTCAAAGCGAAGTCAACACTCAAATCCTCCATCCACCTCAAAATGCGCCATCCTTCACACAGGGTGAAATGCGCCCAATTTGCAAAGAAGTCAACAAGGTCAAAGCTTTTTATCCTCCTCAAGGGGTGAAATGCGCCCAAGCAAGCTCAAGTCAAGACAAAAGACGGAAGTTGAAGAGTCATCCAGTGGATATGCTCAAATGCGCCCAAGTTTAGATGTAAAAGGTGAATGGAGGTGGTAAGTAAGGTGAAAATTTTTGCCTAGACGTGGTGAAGGATGGTAAATACCAAGGCGTTATCCTCCTCCACATCAAGAATGCGCCCAAGGTGATGTGGTTGGGCGTGATTTCTTGAATTTCCCCTCAAATATGTTATAGGCGCCAAGGGTAATGGGAGTTATAAGGTGTTAGAAATATTTTCTAAGGCGTGGTGGAGTGATATGTGGTAGGGCGTGATTTTTTTTTAATCACCTCTTCAAGTGCTATGCGCCTTAACTAAAGTGAAATGAAGTATAGGATGATTTTAAAATTTCTCCAAGGCGTTGGAATATTTCCTAAGTGTGGAGTGAAATGCAAGTGAAGTGAAATAAAAGTGTGCTAGGCGAATAAAAAATTCTCTAAATGAAGTTGATAAAATCTCCTCCACTGGCAAACAAACAAAATTTTCTAAGGGAAAATTTTCAAGAATGCAAGAGATGATTAAAATATTTTCTAAGGCAAAATATTTTCTTCTTAGAAAATACGCCTAGACCTCAAGGTGGTGAAATTTTTTCAAAGCACAAGCAAATTTTTTTCAGTGATGAAGGCAGAGATGATGATAATGCAAGATGAATTCAAGTTTCTTCAAGCTAGAGCAACACAGAATGATCACAGGCGAAGAATGAATTTAAAATGGTGAAAATAACATTTTCTAAGGTTCAAAATTCAAAAAAATTAAATGAACCCGTTCGTTGGGTACCCATGGATTCGAGGCGTTCTGAAGAAAATTTTCTTCTGGGTACTGAACATTTGCAATGATAAATGGATTTCTAGATCTTCCGAACTTCACCGACACTTTTTCAGTGAAGAATTTAATCAGTGCTCAAAGTGTGAATTTTCCTAAGGGAGAATTTAAAATTTTCTAAGGCAAAGATGAATAAAATGACTTTTAAAGTGAATTTCTTCAAGTGATGAAGTCGAGATGAGTTGCCTAGATAATTTTGATAGAATTCGTCGAAGATGAATTTTCCAGAGGTGATGAAGAGTTAAAATTCGAATTTCAGGTGACAGGATTCCGGCTGGTGAATTAAAAAGGGTGAATTTAAATTAAATTTTTTGAAAACAAATTCAAGGATGCCAGTCAAAGTCAAGTTTCTAGAAGAATAATATTCCCGACGACTGGAGACAAGTGTCAGAAACACCAGAGAGGGAAAATTTGAATTCTTGAAGTGGAGTAGTGGAGTTTAATTGCACTGGCTAAAATTAACTTCTTCTAGAATTCGGATTTTAGCTATAAAATGAACAAGTTTCTCACTTGTTTTCACAGCTGAGGAAGTCGAACTTGCTCCGAGAGTGAAGCATTGCAGTGAATCGTTGCTGAAGATTAGGAATTCGAAATTCTGCTGGAAGGACGCCTTGAGTTGCTGGAGAAGTTGCCAATGAGAAGGAGGGACGCCTTGAATTGCTGAAAGGTGCCTTTGCTGAAGTATAGAAGTGCGCACTTGCTGGTTGAAGAAGAGAAGTTGCTGGTACAAGTGTGGCTGAAGCTTAATTTATTGCTGAAAATTGAAGTTGCTTGTGCTGAGAGGGACGCCTTGAAATAAGGAATAGCTGAGAACTCAAAAGTACGAACTTGCTAATTATCGATTATCGGTGCGTGAAGTGCTTAATTTGCAAAGTCTCGCTGGGTGATTGAAGTTGCTATATTGAAGTCTACCTAGAAATCTGTTCTGTATGTTGAAGTTCAATTCATCAAGAAAAAGAAGCTCGGTTTGTAAACCGAATTATTGTGAAGCTCTAGAAGTCGACCGTGAGTCCTATGCAATGCCGCGTCCTATTTTATATAAACTAAATTGTTATTGATGGATGTTATTGTTTCGGCGATGACATTGAAGCGAGGGACAACCGGAAGTGGACACTGGTGCATCCGCATAAGTCAGAATCAAGAAGCCGAAAATGACATCTGGCGCTGAAGTCAAATTCATTTTGAAGTTAAGTAAGCCGACAGACATCTAACCTCAATTCATTGAGACCTTCTAAGAATCGATGTTTGAATTAAAGTCAATCTAAGCCTCACCACTTCACATCAACATCGTCCGGCACCATATGCAAACCGCCGCGTCCCACAAACATACAAAGGTTCGAGTCGATGATGGAGTGCTTCAATTGCTACCGCAGAAGCGAACACCGGGTCGATCATAACAAATTCGGGATGGGCCAAGTGTTTGCCAATCCACCGGGCTGCCATCGTGAAGCTCCTTCTGATCCTTCCGGCAAGGCATCGTGAATACGATTTGCCAAAATCCGTAGAACGAAATTGAACTATGTATGCTTCTCCTCGTGATTCGAAGACGGCACCTGGAGACAATCAACACCCACCTGAGAGCACCCCAAGCCTTCTCGAACGAAGTTGCCCAAGCAGATCATAGCGGATGACTTGAAGCAAGAATACTGTGACCTCATTATGATGCTGAGCAGGGTTGGAGGTTGCCCACAATCATTTATTTTTGAGCCTTGGATGTTCTATTACATCAATCTCGTGCTAGAAGGGAAAGATTACGTCAATTGGGCTGCAATGATCAGTGACAACTTGCACGAGCAGCTCCTGGGCTTGAGGAGAACGAAGACATTTTATATGAGCTCCTATGTCATTTATATGTTGGCACGGATGACGAAGTATAGGGGGATATCTTACAAAGAGCCTGTTGGATGTGGCTCTCATCAGTTCAAAATCTATGATGCCTGTCCACAGTTGCACCTGTCGAGCACAACCCACTACAAGCATGTCAACGACTCATTCACCATGTACATCACAAGGCTGCTTCAGGAGCGGTTGCATCACAGAATCTCGAGGGATGCTCAGGAGCTAATTGAGAGGTATGGGTGCTGGTTCATACAATTTCCGAGATTCTCTTACATTAGGCTGCAAGGTTTTTCCTCATATCCATATAGGCTGCCTAAGTACCCGACAGATAGAATAATAATGCTAGAGATATCTAGACAGTTGCTGGCCTTTGATAAAATTCAAAAGAAGAAGAAGAAGGGAGGGATAGAATTTCCAATTGTAATGGGCAACTCGGATGAGGTGTGTCCCTCAATGCAGGCAGCTAGAGAAGCTGAAAGTGAACTTCAGTTTTATCATTTTTCATACCACACTAGCCGACAGCACTACGACCCACATCATAACATCAATTGGGTTCTGTCGGAGGAGTTCAAACATAAGGCCACCATAGAGGATTATTGGGCTGATGCAGTTGATGAGATTGAAGTAAGGAAGAGGATGTTCTCTCGATTGCCTATCACTCTGATCAGGGAGTGTGAGGTTGTGCCAGTTCCGGACCAGGTCAATGAGGATATGGATGTTGTACATCCTGATTATGCAGCTGTTCGAGATACTCCACTTCCACCTCCCGATTGGTCAGAGCCCGAGGTTGCTGATTTGGATACTCTCTCCATCCCAGTTATGACATTTACTAGAGCTTGGGTTGATAGGCGTGTGAATAGGCTAAAGAGTAGGTCAATTGCCCTGACTTACAACATGATGGGAGATCACAAGACGCCCACCACTGGCAGGAAGAAACAGATTACAAGAGGTCCAGAGTCCAGGAAGAAGGAAAATAGTTAGATAGGGAGCTTTCTCCATCGCCTGCATTCCTAATGGTAGTCACAAGTATAAATAACTTTGAGACACGTTTCTCCAAGCATGTGAGGTCTCTTTATTTGGTTGATCGAGGATTGCATTGAATCGTGCAAGTAGTACAGGATAATATTCAGCCTCCACGGAGAGAGTCAGTTGGCCAGAGCGTCAACGCACCTGTTAGGGTTGATCAGCAGGATCAGCAGGATGATGAGGGGACTATTACTGACCCTCAGTTTCAACAGGAGTTGGAGGCGGCCATGAACGAAGATGATATAGTTTCAGGTGATACTCAGCCACTTGAGGACGATGAGCCTCGCCAGAATGATATAGAAGTTGAGCAGGTTAGAGAGGTCGAGGCACAGGAGCAGCAGCCCTTTGACATACAGTATGATGTGCCCGATTGGCTTAAGGACAGAATGAGGAGAAGCCCTAGTGAGGAAATTGATCCAGCAGTTGAGATGGAGGAGTTTTTGAACAGGATCAGTGCACCTCCACAAAAGAAGAAAGCAAGAAAGTTTTCGAAGATTTCCACTGAGGAGGATGGCTCTCGTACTCTTCACGTTGCTGTTCCACGAGTTGAGTGTGACCGGAATGAAGCAGTTCCTGAGAATTATGTGGTCACGACTCTAGACTTGGGACGCCCTACTGGTGCGCAGATTGTTGAGGAGTGTGATAACTCCTTCCTCGCCCTCAAGGATAGGTTATTCAAGAAAGAAGGGAAGTATAAGAGGTTGAAAAGAGAACACAAGGCGTTAATTGGATATGTACAGCAGTTATCTCGTTCTCGAGGGCAGGATGTACCAGTGATAGAGCCTCCGGCGGATGTACCTAGAGAGTCGATCAGCGGCTTGATGGAGTTAGGAAAAATGGCACAAGAGGCGGATAAATGGGTCACAGGAGTTCGTGCCGAGACAGAGAGATTTATGGAGGACCTTGCTTCTGCCTTTCAGCAGGCCTCTAGTATTTTAACACTCCATGGATGCGTGGATCATGCTTGGGGCTGGCGCCTCTATCTATTAGGAGTAAGGCAAGGTGATCCAAATGGCCTTGAGGTGCATTGAGGCATGCTGTGCCATTGCAGCTGTCGATTGATGGAGGTACAATCTGTGAGAAATGAACTACATGACCTCTGTGTGGTATTCCTTCACATCATTGCTGTATTGGTTTCGGATGGCACGTGTGCTGATTCCAAATTTTAGAGTACATAAGGCTATGGCCAACATTATAGATGGAGTTCAGAATACCTTTGAGGCTATATTTGCTAGGCGGCTGAATCCAGATGAGATAAGTGTTGATAATTTGAGGGGTTTGCTGGTGCCTTTCTTTGCAGACGTTAAGACCTTTGTACAGGATGATTTCGAGAATACTTCTACTTTCTCCACCTTGATCTAGAACACGCAGGATTCCTTAGCTGCTTGGAGAAAGTCATGTGCAAGGCATGAGCATTCAGTCACAGTATTAGAGTTTCAGCTAGATTGTGTTCCACCGATTTCAGTTCAGGAAGTTGAGGCTTTTCTTGGCAGATTTGTCGAGTTGGCAGTCAGAGAGAAGGCAAGTGGGAACACACTACTGGACGAGGATCTTCTAGAAGACTGAATATGGGCATTTATTACATTTACTATTTATGGGAGTGAGTGGGAATCTTTGATTCATTTAATGCCACCTCTATTCCGGCAGCTTAGGTTAGGCTCCAGGTGGCACCCATTCTCACACTCATCAGAACCTAGTCAGCTTTGGGACTTGGCTAGCTATATAAAGGGGGAGTCCCCCTCATTTGTATCTCATTAGACAGTAGACATTAGATCGGGCATTAGCATTAGAGCTAGAGATTGGAGAGTAGAGCATAGTAGAGCATTGTAGATCATTTTTTTGTGGAAGAGAAAGAAAGTTTTCCCTTTGAAGACTTTTGAGGAGATTGCTGTGTAACACTTTTTATGATAATTGATCTTTTCATTGATGGTGGAATTCGTCTTGTCATAAACAGCTAGCAAGGTCTCTTCTTCCTTTCGAATCCAAGTAGCTTAATTTCATGCAAGTAGTTTACTTTGATGTGTGGTATTTTTGTTGAGGTAGCTTCTTTATTCCATACCACTAGCAACTTGTTGATGATAAGTTTTCCTTGCGTGGTCGACTGGAAATTATCTTGTGTTTAACTTCAATTGTGATTCGTATGCTTATATGCATCGTTGTGATGGTGTATGCATGTTGAGTCATAATTTGAAATTTTTTTGTTACCCCCTTGAAGATTGCACTGATTTCGCTGAAGCTGTCCGACGTGAGGCTAGGTGAAATTTGGTTGAAGTCTGCCAAAACTGAATCCCACATATCTTGCATTTAGAGTAGAATATAAATTTCTTAGGCACTATACCCTTTTACTTTCCGCACATTTTTGACTAGTTTTAAGAAAACAATCTATATTGCCAAATCATACGCAAGAATTCCCCTTCAAAATCATACATTAGCTGCTAACTGCAAGAAGTCTGAACAATTGTGTAAGTCCCCTCGTAAGAACACAGCAATACACATCAACCGAACTGGGTCTATTTGCATTAAAGGAACCTTGGAGTTGAACGTGCGAACTTTCTCGCAATCTTAGCGCACAGAATACTTTGATCAAGAGAGAATGGAGTAGCCTTCGGACTATTTCGTTTTGCTGTTTGGTGCGGTCACAAAAACCACGTCAACAAGGCGCCCCACATTTATAGCAGCAATAGAAATACATTCTTCACCATTCGTTTTCCCTGTTTGGTAAGGCATCCAACCATAAAATCTTTAGACGTCATCCTCCAAGCAAGCAGCAGCGAACTCGACCTCAGTCTCAACTGGAAATGGTTCGTTCTTTTGCACAGTCGCGTCCTCTCATATCCTGCCCAACAATCTCAACCCCACGCGATTTTCATGATACTTATAGTTGGAACAGCTGCGCCTAGGGTTTCTCTATAACAAGACGCCTTCAAGAAGCCTGAAATGAACGTTTGATTCAACCCTTGGAAGAAGCGAAATCTTAATCAAAGAAACCACGAAAATCAGACGTAAATCATCTCAGCTAGGTCAGATGGTCTCACTGACGAAACTGGTAGCCATGGCATGAAACCCGCCATTAAGGAGCGCTCAAACTCTTTCCCGTGAAGAAGTAATATTTTCCAAGAAGACTCAAAAAAAATGCGAATGAATACTTCATTTCTCTTTTTCATCTTTCACAAAATGCTTGACCAAATCACCTCTTTCTTTCTATTGGCTCAAATGATTAATAAAGTGACTTTTCTATAGTCTCTTAGAAATAAACATTTCCATGAGTCACTCTAGTGAAATTTCTTAAAGTCACTTTACCCAAAAAGATTTAATTAATTATTTAATATCACCTTTAGAGGATAATTTTTGCAACTTAGGTAATAATTATATAATTAAATAAATGACTCCCTGACTTCATCAATTACCTTCGGGAGTTGAAAGGCAATGAAGTATTCTGAGCGGCTAGTTGGGTGGGGACATTACAGATTACTTTGTTCTGCTGATTGGTGCGGTCACAAAAATCACATCAACAGGTTCCTGCTATGAATTGCTTGCTTGATCTGCCCAAGCATGCTATCAAAGGTCTCACAAATGTCTCCAAGGCTAGTGGAGTCAGTATCAACATATCTAATTACTCGCACAATAGGCTCAATGAAGGATCAAACATATCTGCAAGTGCAAACAAGTTACAAAAATTAAAATCTTCAAAAAGAATGGAAAGATTTTACAAGGTAAAATTAAAAACATTAGTAAATTTAAAATTATTAAATTAACATTTTAAAAATTAAATAATAAAATCAACAACTTCAAATTTTCTTACCTCATTGTGGACCACCAATCATCATCAAGGTTTTCTTGCTTCACACTTCTTCCTTTTGGTATGCTTGCCTCTTGCCATCCACCCCACTTTGCATTGACCACCATTAATTGTAAAGCCTCCTAGACCTCAAGAATCCTCTTTAACAAAATGAAGTAGTTGGCATATCTAGTGTCCACGGGCTTGAGGAATTCCTTCCTCGAAAAAGTCCTGAACAAAGCAAGTGAGGTGTGATGGTTGCAAATGAACATCTGCACATCTATAGCGTTTGACACCACTACCTTCACCCAATCTATCATCCCAATGTCCTTCAAGGTATTGTTCAATGCATGAACACAACATGGGGTCCAAAAAATGTGCTTATAATCACCCTCTAACATCACTCTAGCTAACTTACACACACGGATTGAATTGGTCACTACTTGTACAACATTAGAGGTGTTGGCAGTGACAGTGTTTGTCATTGATGTCAAAGATGTCAAAGGTGTGATAGTGCTTCAAGGTCTTGGTGCTTCATGGTGTTGATAGTTTAGTGCTTAATGGTGTTCTTTCATGATACCTTTATTCTTCTTGAAATCAGAGGCTTGAGCAAAGTTTGGTGCATAAGGTTAATGGAGTTTGGAGATTGATTTGTTTTTGCAAATCATTGATCTCAAAGTATAGTTGCTCTTGCTCATGCTTGTCTCAAGGTATCTCATACATAAGATCTATCATGCATAGTTGCTTTGGGTTAATGTCATGAGTTTGTTGCATTGGCATGGTTCATTGTTTATTTACATTTAGCTCTTGATGGTTTGTTTCAAGTAAAAATCTCTTTATCAAGGCAAAGCTTTCTACATCAAAAAGCATCATCGGTTTGAAGGTTCAAAACCCTAAAGAGCTTCAAAGCTTCAAAGGTTCAAAAAGCATTAAAGCGTCAGGGTAAAGGTACTATTCTTTGCATTCTTTACTTCATGGTGGGTAGCTAAGATTACAAATCTTTCACATGTCCTCTACCTATTGAGGTTTTTGAAAATTGGTTAGGGTTTCTTTATTGTTTGAAAGCTTACACAAAAACCTTAATTGTCTCTTAAAAGTTCAAAGCGAAGTTACTTTTCTTTTGATTGAGTATTGACCAGCTCTATAAGGTTAAAAGTCACTTAAGGAGGGTTTCAGATGCATTTGTTACCAGCCCCTATAACGAGGGTCTACTGGTTCTACAGGTCAAGTCTGCTAGCATGGCGCTTAAAGAAAATCAATAGCTAGTATTCAATTGCTTTTTGCTGGGTGATAAAGAATCGATGGTCTTTATTCAAAGCTGAGAACAGTTATTTCTCCAAGTTTCTATTTTGATAGGAAGTTGAAGTGTCATCCCTATTGATATTCGATGGTGTACAGTTTTGTAAACAATTTTTGACAGCGATGGAGGAAGAAGATGGTGCTAAGAGTACTAAGCATTTTTGATGTATGAAAAGAATGAGAGCTAATTGAATATGAATGGGTGGATAAATGATCTGTGATAGCATCAATTCAAGTAGTCTTGTTTTCAGTCTGTTTGTTCTTGATAATCAGCTGTCAGGGTTTTTGTTTTGTGAAGATAAGAATGTATTGGGAGTGCATTATGTGTTATATATAGTAGATTTTTGGAGTTTAAAGATATTGAGTGTAGAGTTTGAGAATGAAACAGAATGGTGATTGACTATGACTGCTATAAAATAAGACAATATCCTATGTCTGTAATGATTGAGAAAAGCAAATGATTGATGAAGGGTAAGATAATCAAAGTTTAAATTATGATGTTGAAGAGAATTTGGTGAGTATGATTTTTTTTTTAATTCAAATTCTTTATGACAAAGAATGATATTTGAGCCTTCATGAAGCAGAGTAGTATCAGAAGTATAATGAATTCAGAGTTGTATGTTCTCTTGAATCTAGTGTGTGATTTGTCTTGATTTTGAAATTTATTGAACCTGGTACTCAAGGTGGCAGATTGTAGAAAGTATGGGTGAATTGTTCTGAACTATTACTTCATGGTGTTGAGGTATGCTGTGGCAGATTTGAATATGTTTTGACAGAGATAGTATCTTGCTTTCTACAAATTCAAGATCATACTAGTTTTGTTAGAGTTTAAGGACATGATGATTGTATGTGAGATGACAGTATGTAGGAGTGATGTTAAAAGGTCTTGATAAACTTTGTTAAAGCTTTGTTTGAGCATTGGTATGAAGTGAAATAGAGAAACCCTCTGTAATATACTTTTTCTTGTATTCAAAGTTTAGAGTTGGTGCTTCAACCACTGGAGTTGGTGCTTTGGTGTTTTCGGAGTTGGTGTTTCAGCCACTGGAGTTGGTGCTTCGGTGTTTCCGGGTTGGTGCTTTGAAGGAGAGTTGGTGCTCTCGATGGGTTGGTGCTCACTAAATGTAATTAGGGTTGGTGCCCTTTGAAGATAATAAAAATAATTTTTCAGAGTGGTTTTTTCACCCTTTTTAGGGTTTTTCCACTCATGAATATGGTGTCTCATGTCTCCTTGATGATATGTTGCTTTGTGCATGATTTAGTATTCCTAATTCACATGTGATGTTGTAATATGCACATCTTTGTGTTTTGTTTATGAATTACATATCTAAAGTTCTGTATGATCAAGAGTGTAAAGGTTTTGAGATCGATTTTATCTGACCACTGATTCACCCCCCTCCCCTCTCAGTGGTCCTATACTCCAACAAGAGGCTCCAACCTCTTCTATGGCATCTCTCAAAATATGAAATTGGCAGTTTGCATCTTTCATTTTCCTCGAACAATCAATAACTCTAAGAAAATAAGAGCCAATTGTACATGTAACAATAATATTGATGACTGGCCGATGTTTGACATCGGTCCACCTCTCCATGATAATAGAGCAACCATCCCTTATCCATGTTTGTCTCATATCCTCCATTGTTAGAGTAATAGGTTAATCTCGTAATTAATTTGTTAATCTTGATTGATTAATTAGGTCCCCTTTATTCACTTAAGCTAAACTTAGGAATTTCCTTTTTCATTATTAAATTGGTTTATGTTGTCTCATTGCATAGGATGATGACACTTGTCACATGCTAATTTAATCCTCTCCTAGGGTTTTTAGTCTAGGTTTCTATCTCCTTTTCATAAGGATTCATCTTTCATTGTAATTACTCATTTAGGTTATTTTGCATCAATATATTGTTCAGTTTTGTGCACTATCTTGCCTTTGATCTTCTCTTTTGTGATAGGTAATTGCGTGTAGGTGATTTCTCTGTATTGTGAGGTTGAATTTGCAACTTCAACATGGTATCAGAGCTCCAGATTTGTAGCCTCCTATTCAAAATTTGAGGGATCCAACCTTGAGAGAATTTTTGGTGTGTCATGAAGCGAAACGGACCTCACCATTTTTATTAGGAGCGGCCAAAAACCTAAGAATTGACTATTTTTTTGTTTTGCAAATATTTGAGCAAAAAAATGAGGCATTTTTTTGGGCACAAGAATCAAGGAAAAAAAATTTGTACAATGTACGAAATGCATACAACATATGGATCCATATGTTGTACGTGTCGTATTGGTATGACCTATACCTTTAGCTTTGTGCAGGCGTAAGCAAAAAAAAATTGGCGGTAGGGAAAATTGTAGTGGCAAAATTTTAAATTGGTAGTTCTTTTTTTAAAAATCCGGCAGATTTTTAAATTCAC
>VDFB02024240.1:0-12642 GCA_007258455.2 Sequoia sempervirens
GTTACTATGCATGTTCTTATAAATATTTGCTTCTAACCTGCAAAATCCTAGAAACAATAATGAGGCTACAAAACATGCAAAGGTTATTAGAGAAATTTTGAACATGTTTGAGCTCACCATAATAAATAAAAATATGTGGGTTTGTCTGAAGCTCACTCAATTATATACTAGATTCAATAAGCCCACAACTACAAAGTGTTGTATAACTAACATAAAAATATTAATAAAAATAGCATAACAATGATTTGACAAAGAGATCTAGAATGAGAAAACCTTGTTGTCTACAACTATGCAACATTTTCATATCTACTTTTGTAAAACTTTATGTTACATAATTTTTTTAAATACATTTACAAGTGTTATATCACCTTTTATTAAGAAAAACCATGCTACATATGGATTCAATTATAGTTTTTATTGTTTAGGAAAAAGAGATAAGATCATCCTTGACATGTCAATCTCCAATCACATATACAAATAGACTAGGAATTGTCGATTTGTTAGTATATAGAGAAGAATGGAGATAGAGAGGGAAGAAAAGATATGTATAAAAATGGTGGCTCCTTGGGTGTAAAAGGATTCCTAGCAAGGATAGTGACCTTGCTATAATTATCATAAATCTTGTCCTTTGATAGTCTATACCATAAGGCATAACAAATCATAAGGAAATGATGTATCTTAAAACTTTATTAAAATTTGGTATAAAGGTTCCCATTATATACCATTCCCTAAATTAAATTAGATAAAGTCAGTCATGTTTGGTTTATCGACCTAATGGTGAAATATTATACTAAGTACAAGCAAGATAATATTTTATATAAGAAAAGAATATGAGTGGGTTCTATACATGCAACAATATGGAAGGATTTCTTGTTCTCTCTTTGCTTTCTATATGAGATGATTCAAATTGGAAAAATATGATATTAACATTTGTGTTCCTCTAGACTTTGATTTTGTATGATTATCTCATTCCATAAGATAAAAAAGAAGAAGCTATAATGGTTCCTTTGATTGAAATTTAATTGGTAATTTAGCAGGCAAAAAAATTTACTCTAGGAACTTAATATGTTATGAAAGTGATGGATTGAAACGAAGGAAATGATATTGCCAAACACATGAACACAATTATATAAATTAAAGTTTTATTAAAATGAGAGTAATTATCTAGAAGTTAACAAGACTTGAAAAGAGATTGTGAAGCTACACCATTTGTTTTTACATTAAGATGTCAATTCCTTAACGTTAAGAACATAAGATTTTCAAAGTCCATACCATTGAGTTAATTTTTTTAAGAGAAAATACTATAGAAGATTTTGTAATAATATTTTATATCACATTCCATGTTCCTTGATAAAATAATGTAAATGGGTGAAGATTATATATGCTAGCTTCCCTTTTATAATACCCACAATTACAAAGAAGGGTCACCAAGAATAATGAAGAAATAAAAAATGAACAGTTTGAAAATAGAAATAGAAGTTGTTTGCTATTGACATAAAAAAATAGGAGATGAATGTTCCCAAGGAATTTGAAGGGATATACTATGAGATGAAACTCTCTTAGAAACACAAAATTTTGGTTTACAAATTTTTTGAGATCTAAATTTTTGTATTTCATATTTTAGGCTACTTTTTGACACTTGAAGAAATCTTATGCTTTCAAGGGAAAATGTTTGACCTATGTATTTGTGTGCATTGTAGTGACAAGTTGTCATAGTTTGGATACTTAAAGTATTACGTATGAGTTCTTTTTGGGACAATAATGAGGTTCCTTAGTTTCGGCTTTAACAACTAAGATTGGTTAACTTCGTAGCTTTTCTGAGTTCCAAAAATAATCAGCTTGGATAAAATGTTAAGATTTCTAACACATTTTATGATTTTAAAATTTGAGCTTATAGGTTGAGGATTAATTTGCTTCACCTGAACACATTAATTTATTCCAAAATTGAAAGCTATATGAACAACTACTAACACAATTATTGATTGGTAGTAAATGAGTATGTTTGCTTAGTCAACTTTCCCTCTTCTCTTTTGTAACTAAAAGTCTAAAAACCCCTCCCTACAAGCTTCTAGAAACGTTCCTTTCTCCTCAAGTTAGATATAACTAAAAATGTGTATTTTGGAATTTCTTCTATGACTTAAAAGATCCTTATATCTACATCTAACAATTAAACCTACATTAGTTTAAAGACTTGGTCTGCAACAATATATATAGTCTAATATATCACAATTTTATGTCAATGGGGTGATGTGACAATGAAAGTGGACCTCCAACTAATATAATGATTGATTGGTTATGAATAAGTATGTTTGCTTGCTCGACCCCATTCTTTTATGCAGCTGAAAAATCTAAAAAATCTCTTCATACAAGCTTCTCAAAATTATTTTTCCCCTCAAATTAGAGATGCCATAAAAATCCAAAAATATAACCTTTATACAAATTTGTAGAAAATATCTTTTCTCTCAAATCATATATGTCTAAAAAATAGAAGAATCATAAACATTATATTTCTACAATCCATAAAAATAAATTAAAATGATTTTAATAAAATATTAAATTGAAAATTTCAAATCGATGTTTTAATTCACACTATAAACCAACATCAAAAAATAAAAAATTATATAATTGATTGCAACTATTTCTAAACCTTAATATCCTTGAATCCATGACATGACTTAGCATGTCATGTTTTTAGAATAATATAATAAATCACAATTGAGATTAAGTCTGAGTTTCCCAACGTTTGTATAGGAGTTGGACTTTTGTGAAGCATGTGAAAAAATTCAATGACTATGAACTCTTCCAACATTTTTATAATGAATTCAGATGTTGACTTGACCACTAGTTATGGGATTTATTTTCATTGATTGGGGTTTACTGTAGTGATGATTGAAGAGGATGTTCAAGGAAAAGAAGATTATATTTGTAAATGAAAAAAAATCATATATAATAATAAGAAAATGAATGTTATTAAAAAAATTGTAGCTTGAGGACATATCCTTCAAGTTTCAATTTATTTATAGCTTTAGGGATTAAATCTTCAAGCGTGAGATAATTGAATAATTATGTAGGATGTTCAAGACTAGCTAGAAGATCTATTTGTAATATACAAGGCATCATGAATTTTCTAGAGTCTAGATTTATTTGTTGGGCACTCTACTGATTCATATTATAACATTTCTTTCTATTTGTAGATTTATGTTGTCAAGGAATAAATGAATTTATAAGTTATTAGAATTTTGAGTTGTTTTTTGTACACATTTACCTTGGAACATTTTAGTGGTATTAGAGTTCTGATCTTGCTAGCTTCTAATACACACACACACACGCATATACATATGTGTGTGTATAATATATATGTATATGTACACATACGTACATGTATGTATGTATGTATATGTAAAGACAAAATAATTAGTGAAAAATCAAAACATACAAATAATTTTTGTTGCATGTCAAAAAGTGATAGGGAAACAAGGCATTAACAAAGGGAATAGAAAAATTAGAGGATGCCAAACAAGGATCAAGAACAAGAATTTCATGATGCAATGTAGTCTTTAAGGGATGGACAACTCATCAAACTCTTCATCTAGAGCTACTAGAGCAAACCAATTAATCAAGTCAATACACCTCTAGGTAATGGGACACAAAGGGTTATCTTCAATTGTAAAAATAAATAAAAATATCCCAACAAAATTGTTCATAGGTACATTATAATCTAGGGTTATCTTATTATAGAAAGAATAATTGAAACAAGATGACGACATTGACAATTAGTAGGGGGGAAATTTGGATGTTCTTCATGTAGAATGCTAGAGTAATTAGGATTATCACTTGATAATTAATTAATTATTAAGTCCCTTATTATTTTATTCACTCAAGCTAAACTTAGGAGTGTTTTTATTATTAGTTTGAATTAAATATATGAAAAGTTGTCTCATTGCATGAGATTAGAACACTTGTCACTATCTAGTCAAATCCTCATCTAGGGTTTGTTTTTGTATACTTTTATAAAACTTGCACATTCATTGTAATAATTCAATTAAGAATGATTCAGGTTAATACATTGCACATATTAGTGCTCTTCTGGATTCAATCTTTTCTCTCTTGGTTGCATAGCAAATTAGTTGCTTTGATTTTTCCTGTGTGATAGGTGTTTTGGTTGCAAGGCTTTTTTTGAGCTGAGGGGTTCACTATCAACTCCAACATGGTATTGAAGCTTCAGATCTACAACTTTTTGTCCATTTTTTGAGAGATTTGGCCTTAAGGAAAAAATTGACTCATCTTAGGGTGAAACGGGCATCACCGTTGCATCCAACATGGTTGAAAACATAAAGATCACTTGTTGTTTCATCGAATTTGGTGCAATTGCAAAAAAACCAAAAAAAACATAACAGCGGGAACCTCTATACAAAAATTTGTACAGATATGTACAACCCATGTTGTGTCAATTTTCCACCTCTGCGCATAGGTACACAGGCATTCAAAAAAAAATCTATTTTTTACAAATTTACTTTTTTTGTAGAAATCACAAAAAAATTGTAAAAGCCTTTTTCAAAAATCATAAAGCCTTTTTTAAATAAAAAGCAAGGGTTTTCAAAACCCTACGTAGGCTTTTAAGACCTATAGGTCATACCTATTGCAGGTGGAGGCCTTTATTAAGCTGATTGATGGCTCTAAGAAACCAGCATAGTCTAAAACAACGGGCGCAAACATTTCAATAGCCCTTCCAATCGCCAATCGATTAAAACAGAAGGGTGGCGACAACAAAAACTAGTGATAAAATCAAGAAAATGGTGGACAGCTTAGCCAACAGTGAAGGAATATTCCTTCAAATATTTAGGTATACCTTGTGGAATATTCCGATCAAGCAGAGTATATACCAACAATCAAGAATTTTTAGGTAGGGGCTTTTTTTGTGACATCTAGATGGCTGCCAAATTTAACCCCATGAAGTGCTTATTAGCATGGGGCATCATCAGAGATCATATTGTAGGGGTTATATGTTCTAGTGTTGATCTTGACACTATGTATTCTATATCGGACATTGAATGTCCCCACATACTTTGGACATGAATTTGGGAGATCCATGGAGACCCTCATATCTCTCCATGCCTAGAGGATCCTATTGCAGATTGTTTCATCCCTCTCGCAAATGCAGATTTCATACCCTTTGATGCTGATACTTTAGAGGAGCTTGAGTATATCACAGGTCTTGCATGTTTTGATGGTTCAGAGACTTGTTCTCATGTTCCCACTCTACATATTGAGACTATATCATCCTCTATTGTTCCTGATTAGCTTGGCATCGCCACATCATTGGCCCCTATCGATTCAGTGTAGTAGGACATACATCTTCCAGACACAACTACTTCGGATTCATATCTCCCAAACATATCATCCTTGTTTGTGGAGTCCTATATTGCGGACCTAGAGGATTACTTTGAGGACATTCATCTCCTCTTTGTTGACAGCCATATCACCGTTGTTGGCCCATCATCTTCATCACCTTTGCAACTTGTTTTATATCAGTCTTCACAGGATTCTAGATTGACATCACCACTTTCCGACATGTGGATATGGAAAGTAGTTTTCAAAGGTACACATCATTTGGATTTGGATTCCTAATTCACCCATTCTTTTGGATTGGCTTCTCCAATCACCAGTAGATCTATTTCTTCCTAAGGGGAGAAATGTTGTTTGCAGAAAGTGGATCATATTCTATCTTCAAGCATTCATTATTGGCACGAGAGTTATTTATTTATGAGGGGGATTCATATCCTCATTCTCTCCCTCCTATTGGGGGGACGTATATTGTACTTTTGTGACAAAAGCAATCCTTGGGGGGTCACATTGAGTCCTCCTTGTATTCTTCTTTCACTAGTGCAACCATTTATTTCTATCTCTTTTGGAGAGGAGTTTTCCCCATGTGGTTTTCTCCTTTTCTCTAATTATGAGAGTTTCATTTATTTTGTACATGGGTACCTCATCAGGACTTGTATCCAGGACCCATACATGCATCCATAATTGCATTCTATATCAAGGTTTTATAGCTTCTCCCTAAGTTGATCTTAAGGGGGGGGTGTTGGAGTAATCAAGATTATCACTTGATAATTAATTAATTATTAAGTTCTTATTACTTTATTCACTTAAGCTAAACTTAGGAGTGTTTTTTTATTATTAGTTTGAATTAAATATATGACCATTTTCTCATTGCATGAGATTAGAACACTTGTCACTATCTAGTCAAATTCTCATCTAGGGTTTGCTTTTGCATGCTTTTATAAAGTTTGCACATTCATTGTAATAATTCAATTCAAAACCATTTGTTGGAAATAGGATGCCATTTAATTGCAATCCTAAACATTATTTATTTCATGTATCTCCTAAGTCCTTGGAAAGTGTTACCAAATGCTAGGATTAGAAAGAGATTAATATTTGATGAAATAATCATGTTAATTGACATTTGTAATTAATTCTAAATGTTAGGAGCATGTGAGGGCGTCTATTATGAGTTCCTAAATAATAGGGGCACATGGGGTGCCCACATGGTAGGTGACACTCACCTTGAGTTCAGTTAGCTATTCAAAGTAAGAGATAACACTTCTGAATGCATGTAAAGATCCTAGGAGTTAGGGTTTGATGTTTGCATCCATGAAGTTCAGTTCAGTTAAGTTCAAATCAGTTTAGTTTAGTTCAGTTCAGAATCAGTTTAGTTCAATTTAGTTCAGTTCAGTTATGGTTCAGTTATCTTTAGTTTTAGTTGAATGCTAGTTGACTTCAGTTAACTTGGAATGCATGAATGACTTGAGTTGCATGACAAATAATAGGGACTACCTTCAGTTAACAAGGGATGACCATTCTTGCATGAATGGTGTTG
Organism: Sequoia sempervirens; assembly: GCA_007258455.2. Taxonomy (NCBI): domain Eukaryota; kingdom Viridiplantae; phylum Streptophyta; class Pinopsida; order Cupressales; family Cupressaceae; genus Sequoia; species Sequoia sempervirens. The sequence goes on from VDFB02024240.1 coordinate 6,881, forward strand.
AGAAATTTTTTAGTTAACAAGAAATAACTTGGACCCAACTTGGGCACCCAAGTTGGCTTCTTGGAATTAACTCCTTTGCATGGTAAGATATTTAAGAAGGCTAAGTTAAGTGAACCACTCTTGGGCACCTAATTTGAGGATGAAGCCTTGAAGATATTTACATAATAAAGGTTGAGTTGGCACTTCAGTTTGGGACGCCCAAATGCATGAAGATAAGGATTTGACATTGTTCTTCACGGTTAAACTCTACTTGGAAGAGATGGGCGTACCTTTTAGGGATAGGGCTTGAGCATTGTAATTGCAACTCATGTTGAGTTTACAAAGTTCTTTATTGCCTATATATCTCAAGCAAGTTGAAGAAAGTGATTATCAGTTTTAATTGCAGGTTGTGAAGAAGATTTGGTGAAGGAAAAAGAAGCATTCTCAAGCAAGAATTGGAGTTATTGTAATCTACTTCAGAGATTAAATAATATATTGATTCTTGGTGGAGTTTTTTTTTCCAAAAGGGTTTCTCCATAGTATATGCTTGTGTAATCTTTCTAATATCTTGTCTAATTCTTCTATCAACTTTTGTCTTCTTTCTACAAACAGTAAAATGAATTAATCAGATAATCACCCACAAAGAATCTATAACAAAGGAAAAGCATATTTAGATTAGAAATCTTAAAGTTTTACAAAGTATTAAGCTAAGAAAACACCTCAATTTTCAACACCATTCAAGTTAATACATTGCACATATCAGTGCTCTTCTAGATTCAATATTTTCTCTCTTGGTTGCATAGCAAATCAGCTGCTTTGATCTTTCTTGTGTGATAGTCGTTTTGGTTGCAAGGATTTCTAGGAGCTATGGGGTTCACTATCAACTCCAACATATAATATAAAGTAAAGAGTATTGAATTTAGGGTAGATAGTTCCTTCATAAAATTTTATACATTGAAGTAAAAAATAGAATAAGGAATGCAAGTAAAAACCCTCCAAATAAGCCTCATAAAGACTTCCAAAGAATATTGGGAAAGTTTACTATCCCCTTTTTTGATGGATTCAATAAAACTTTAACTCAAAATCTTGGATCTAGAAGTTGAACAAATACTTTTTAGCAAGCCTAATGTATGAGGAGAAGGAAATGAAATTTGAGATCCTTCACTTGGAAGGGGTTGCACATAAATGGTGGTACCACAATCTAGTTATTCAAGGGCGCAACCATATTATCACCCACAAGTAATTTCATAGAAGGTTAACAAATAGATTGAAAGACAAGAACCTAAGGAGCACTTTAGAGATTTCACACAACTATGTCACCAAGGCTTAGTGGAGGCTTATGTTGCTAATTTTACGAGAATATCAATGATGATACCTAATATATCAAAGAGGAACTTGGTATTCATTCCATGGAAGGGTTAAAAATCCCCCTTAGAGGCCTCCAAATATCTTGAACCCAACTCATTACAAGTTGCTATAAAATACCCTAACCTTAGAAATCACTACACCTAAGAGAACTTTCCAAGGGTTAATTATTAGAGGAGCAAATTCAAGTGCATTACAATAGAAATAATAATAACAACAATAATGAACACTATATAAATATTTTCCACAAAACTAGGGGTTGCACCTTCTTTACCCACCATATTCCAAGGAATAGAGCACACCTTTAGGAATCAACAATAAAGAGATATGTCCCACAATGAATTATAGAGAAAATAACTATGGATCAACTAGTAAGAATTACGAGACCCAAAAAATACATGTTTGGGAAAAGGTAAAGTCCATTTGATTGAGTTGTACTTTGAAGATGAGGAAAAGTTTGATTTATGTACAAGGAACAAGGTGTGGAAGAAGATGAGACTTCACCTATAGTTATGGGAAAGGAAGGCCTACAATATTTCTTCGTTTTCAAGAGCACCAAGGTAACAATCTTTCTAAGTTAAGGGAAGGAAATTGGAGGTTAACACATAATGGTTCTTATTGATAATGGTAACAATCTTTCTAAGTTAAGGGAAGGAAATTGGAGGTTAACACATAATGGTGCTCATTGATGGGGGAGAAAAACATAACTTTATTGATTAGGGGGTAGTAACACATTTTAGATTGAATGTCAAAACGTTTGTTAGGTTTGAATTGGTAGTGGAATATGGTCATTCATTGGACTATAAGTATGTTTTCACCATTTATAGGTGGGATTAGATGGGCATGCAATCATCCATGACTTTTATTTCATTCCACTTGGGTAAATTTATATGATTCTAGGCATCTAATGGCTACATTCACTTGGAGAGTTCACATAAAAATACCAAATGATGAAACCTATCTTTGTGGAACATGGTTGAAAGAAGACCATCAAGGGTGTTATAGATGCTCTAATACAAGTTTTAGCTCACTAAATAGAGGTTATTGAGATAGTACTAGGTGAGTTTGATGACAACTAGTTTCACCATTTAGGTGCTATCTTGAGGTGTCATGGACTTGAGAGAGGATGAATATTTCCTAGAAATTTGAGTTTTGTGAGAAAATATGCTTTTATGTTTGGATACATGACTCTAATATTTCCTCCTAATAAGGTTTTTTAGTATATGATTGAGTTGGATCTAGGGATAAGGCTTGTCATTGTGACTCCTTATCATCATCATTGGGCCTTCAAGTGTGAGATAAACAAAACTATATAGGAGATTTTAAATTGGGACACATTATAATTAACATGAGTCAAATTGTATCTTCAATGGTTTGAGTGAAGAATAAATATGAAACAATGATGATGTGTATAGATTGGAGGCTTTTGAATAAAAATCCATAAAGAAAAAATATAGCATACCTATATTAATGAGCTACAAAAGGAAAAATATCACATCAAAATTAATTTCTAATTAAGGTATCATCAATTAAGACACATTTTCCTTTTGGTGTCATTGTGTGAAATTTGAGTTTTGAGTGATGCCTTTTGAGCTCACCAACATGCCACCTACTTTCTAATCAATAATGAATAGAAAATTTAGACCTTATTTGAGGATATTTATGGTTACATTATTTGGTGATATGTTGATTTAAAACCAAATATAGGAAAAAAACACAAAATACTTAGATACAATGCTAGCTATCCTATAGTATCAAACCTTCTTCATTAAGAAAAGAAAATTTGAGTCTAGAATGTATTAAATTTTGTACAATTTGGGGCGCATAATTTGTAAGCAAAGTGTATATATGGATCCAATAAAGGGGAATTCTATTTATAAATGGCATTGACACAATTATGAGCATTCTTGGGTGTTTGTAGCTACTACTTTAGTTTTATCAGAGGGTTATCACATATAGTTTTTCCCTTCATGAAATTAACCAAGGAAAATTATTTCCATTCATTCATAGTAGCACAATATGCATTTTCCTAGTCAAAGAGGGCAATATGCATTAGCCCCTTTCTTGTTGTACCTTATTTTGTATTACATTTTGTTGTTGAGTGTGATGCTTTAGGAGAGGATATAGGGGCTATTGTTATGAAAAAGGGACAACCCATATAATTTGAGAGATACAATTTATAGAGATAGATCATAATTTGTCTATCTATATGGTAAGGAAATTTTGGTGATCATGCATGCATTGGCTAAATTCAAACAATATCTAGTTTGTAGATATTTTTTAGTTTGAATAGACCACAATAGATTGAGATCTTTCTTATCATTATGTGACCTCAATGATTGGTAATAAAAATGGGTGAAGAACTACAACCATATAATTTCTAAATCAAGTATATCAAGAGGAAGAACAAGGTAACAAATACACTCTCTTGGAGACTTGATTTATAAAATATTTATTCAACAAAATTCAGTTGGAAGGAAGAATTGTTGGTTGAGTATGCCAAAGACCCACTAGCTACAAGGTTGATTGAAGGTACAATAACTATCTCATATGGGGATGAGAGATACTAGGTGAAACATAGTGTTGTTTTTAAAAGGATATAATTTTTGTTGTGTTAAGATCCAAGATAAAACATAATTATTGTATTTCATGATTCTTCACTTGCTAGTCACACTATACTTTTTAAAAATTGTATAAAAGTTCAAAATAACTATGTTGTGAAGGGCTTGAACGAGGATATATATATAGTGGGGTTGGGGCTGATCATTTATTCCTTAAGGAGAATATGATCGATGGGGTCAAAGTTGGGTGGGCCTTATTCGAAATTGTTATCCTTTTTCCTTCTTCAAGATAGAGATTGGGCACCTTCTAATTCCCACCCAACAAACAACTAATCGATCATTGGATTCCTATCCCTATCGTCTGTGACAGGTGATCATGGAAAGGTGGCAATATATATATATATATATAGTGTAGGAAATTGTATACCCTTTACAATTTCACTTTGTTTGGGTCCCTTAATTTATTGGATTTAATTAAGCTTCTAATTAGCCAAATTATGCATTCCAACACCTTATTATTCTCGCTTTTCAAAAAGGAAACAAACATTTAACTAATGCAATTAATATTTTAGTCACCTTAGATCATGAGTGTCTTGGATTTTTAAGCCAAGACCCATTTTCCCAAGGGCGAATGGGTTCCCTTTAAGTCCTAGAACCAATTTTTAAATATGTTTTTGGCAGTATTTTAATAATTCAAATTCAATATGCAATTGTTAGCTTTTGGAATCTATTTTTTGGGAAATTAGATAAGCACCTATAAATACGTAGCCTTTTTATCAATTCAAATCTAAGTTGCATAATCAAGAGATCCTATTGAAAAAATATTATTGTTAGGAGCATGCAAGAGCAGATTTATCATTCATTTGTTGTAGCAATCAAGATCCTATCATCATGTTCAAGCTTATTTGTGTTCATGTCATCATGTGAAGGCTAACATGCATTGTTGATCCTAAAGAATCCAAGCATTTTCAAGTGTGCAAATCCATCGAGCAAAGAAAGATCAAGTGTTTTGAAGTGATGTGTTTTTCTTCATTCCTCTAAGGGAAGCCATTGAAGGTTTGGTGAGTTGTAGCAAGCAAGTGTTCATTCATCGTTTCCTTCTCCATTATCATTATCTTTCTATCAAGGTTTAATTACCAAACATGGGGTTTGATTAAAGCAAACCCCCATTCAAACAAAAAAAAAATTCCTCTTTGTATGTGCAGATTCCAAGTTGAAGAAGGATTGAAGATCTTGAAGAGTAATTTTGCATTCTTGCATTTGTTGCATTCATTGTTGTAAAGTTATGGAAACTTAGATTCAAATTTATTTTTTACTATCTAGCATTGGACCTTGTACAAAACAAAAGTTAAGATCTTGCCTCAGAGGACTGCAAAAATAATTTTCAAAAGCCCTAACTAGGACCCATTTTCCCTAGGGTGAAATTGTCCTTTAGCAAATCTCAGAACCTACTTTTGGTGACTGGTACATGTGTCCTTACCCTTCTCAGATTTGCCTACAAACTATGGTTTCCATTTCTATAGTTTTGAGAATTTACATTTCATGTTCTAGGTCTTATAGTTCATTTAGTTTAAGCATTACATATCATTCAATTTGGTTTCAGATCTGTCTTATTATCTTAAGGACCGAGATCCAGGTTTGATTGACTCACCTTTGAGGTTGAAAGTCAATCTCTACTCCTTGTGATATCTTTCCTAATGAAATGCCTTGGGGAAAGGAATAAGTGGAGAGAATACCCCTTATTCGTTAAGGGAACCCTTTCCCCACATTTCATTTTGGTGAATCTAACATTGTACATCATATCTTTTTTGATTTGGAGATCTTTGAAACCCTAGATCTAGGTTTTGCATCATCTTG